>CAUJNA010003472.1:1352500-1647500 GCA_963377175.1 Effrenium voratum | reverse complement strand
TCATGATGTTGGAGTGCCGCATCTAAGCTGCCGTGGTTGATGTGCGGTGCTGTTGTAGCATTTGGTTAGATGTCGGGTGTTGGGGCCTGAAGCTGTTAGCTCTGAAAGGCGATTGGCAAGAGCAAGCTAGGTGTTGCTTGCCGTGTGTTGCTTGTTCTGCGGTCAAGTCCGGTGAAACGGACCCCCTGTTTGGACACCTTTGCACGCAACATGTGCCGCAGACTCGCCTTTGGGCTGCCCGGATAGGTTTGCAAAACACCTCCCTAAAGAACATCAGCGCTGCCTCCTTTCAGCAACAAGACCAATAGTTTGGAACATACCGCAGGCTCTGGCCCGTACAACCTCTACGTAGTCATAGGGGCTGGATCCTGTCGGATCGGCTTGGTGAACCCCGCTAGGCCAATGGCCAGCCCGGATCTGCGGCCCACCCGTGGCAAGGCTGCACGTGGGAAACCGTGCGCAGACCTGGCCTGCAGGCCACACAGGCGATTGTTTGTTTCAAATAGCAGGAAGGATCTGAGGTTCAGGGCGTTTTCGCGGCCTCTTTGGGAAGAATAAGGATCTTTTCAAAGAGTGTAGAACACCTTGTTGAGGGGTACACGTAGGTCGCTTGTTTCTGTTGTTCTCAACAGGGGCCCAAAGGTGACTCCAAAGGCACAAAGCCAAAAAGCTTACCACTCCACTCGCCCACAATCCACATGTGCCAAGCAAAAGGCAAAAGGCCAAGGTTCGCTTCATTTCCATTTTGGATGCTTTAGATGCCCGAATGTGCGAGGATACCGCCCCAGGACCCCCCTGCCGTTTTTCAGGCCCCTTCCTAATCCCATGTTCCTGTCGAGTTTGGCCAGTGAGGGCTGCAAACGATACCATGAACAAGGCGCCATGGAACTCAAAACGATTCGCTCATGAGACGATGGCTCTTTCCCCCTATTTCCCACTCCCTTTCGTTGTCTCCTTATTTTTCTCTCCTTCTCTTTCTTTTCCGGCCTCTCTCTCTCTCTCTCTGTCGTTACTCTTTCTTTTACCCTTTCTGCCTTTCTTTCTTTCTTTCTTTCTTTCTTTCTTTCTGTATTTCTTTCTTTCTTTCTTTCTTTCTTTCTTTCTTTCTTTCTGTATTTCTTTCTTTCTTTCTTTCTTTCTGTTTTTTCTTCTTTTTTTCCTTGTTCTGTTTGTCTTTGTTTCCTTCTTTCCTTCTTGCCTTCTTTCCTTCTTGCCTTCTTTCCTTCTTTGTTTCTTTCCTTCCTTTCTTCCTTGCGTATTTCCTTTCGTAACTCCTTCCTTCCCTGTCTTTCTTATCTTTCTCTCCCTTTCTTTCTCTCCCTTGCTTTCTCTCCCTATCTTTCTCTCCCTTTCTTTTCTCCTTGTCGCTTTCTCTCCTTCTCTTTCTCTCGCCTTTTCTCTCGTCCTCTTTCTCTCCCCCTGTGTTTCTGCTCCTGTTTGTCCCCTTCTCGTTCTCCCTTCTTTCTCTGTGTCTCTTTCTCTTCCTCCCGCTCTGTTCTTCCCTCCCTCTGTCTCCCTATTTGCCCCCCCCCCCCTCCTCCCCCCCCTCTTTGAACCGTTTCCTGTTTCTTGTTTCTCTCCCTCTCTCTCCCTCTCTCTCTCCCTCTCCCTCGGTCTCCCTCTATCTCCCTCTCCCTCTGTCTCTCTCTCTCTCCCTCTGCCTCTGTCTCCCTCTCTCTCCCTCTCTCTGCCTCTCTCTCCCTCTCTCTCTCTCTACCTTTCTCTGTTTCTCTCTTCCTCTCCCGCTCCTTCTTCCTCTCTCCCTCTCACTCCCTCTCCCTCTCTCTTTTTGTCTATCTCTTTGTCTCTCGCTCTTTCTCTTTATCTTACTCTTTCTGCTTTCTTTCTTTCAATCGTTGTCTTTCTCTTTCTTGCTCTTTCGTTATCTCTATCTCTTCCTCGTCATTTGTCTCTTTCTTTCTCTTTTTATTCCTCATTCTGTCCGACATTTTCCACTCTCTCTTTGTCTTTCTCTCTGTTTCTTTCTTTCTCTCTTGGGGGCTTTGCAATCATGACTTCCCTCGCCCGTTGCAACGAAGCCGAGGTGTCATTCAGACACCGCACCTTGGAAGAGTTAGCCACAGCCCCCCCCCCCTCTGGGGCCTTTTGATAGCCCAAGGGAGCCGAAGCTGGGCGTGTTAACCTAAGAGTTCCCCTACCCCCCCCCCCCCCCCTAGTGCCAATTCATTGGGGATGGTCCGAACCCAAGCTGGTGAGGGGGCAACTTGGCAACTTGTTGCCATCCCTTGTGTTTTTCCATGCCGCTTCCATGGCATGAGGTTTTCACTGATGCCATGTCAATGTGAACAAGGGGTGATGTCAAAATGTGGGAACATCCAAGGATTGCATTTGTCTTCGTTCGTTTTCGTTTGGTTGTTTCCACGCACAGGGCATGTGGCTTTTTTGCAGGCATTTTATCGACACCCCCTCCAACATGTGTTACAAGGCTAGTTGGCTTGAACATGCATCTTGGCCCACCATGGTATTCCTCTATGCCGCATGTTGGAGCTGACATGCCGGGACCAGTCGTTGGCAAACACTGCGAGGCAACCAGGCTGGAAGGTGGCACGGCCCCCACACGCACAACGGTTCGATCCTTTGCGACCCCGTGCGGTCATAAATCTGGGCGGTCACCTGGGGATGATTTCAAGCGCATGTAAAGGTCCCTTAGCTGGAACCCCTGGCTCAACTTCCTGCAGACGCACAATCGTATGTAGGCCGACTGAGGGAAGCAAAGGTGGAATAAAAGGGCATTCAATCACAAATCATGAGGGCTTTGGCTGGCATGTGGAGGATCAAGCTAACTTGTTGGAACAAAGCAGTGTAGACGCCATGTTGAAGTAAGAGTGCCTCAGGCAGAAGCAAGCAGCATGTTGCCTGTAGCTGCTTAGTGACCAACTTTTCTGCATGCCACATTCCACAGGCAATAAGCACTTGTCTACAACCCGAGAAGGCTGCCCATGTTGGATCCCTTTGGGTAGAGGCATTTGTCCAAAGTACAATGACATCCGCAAAGCAAGCCGCCAAACCTGCTGAAGTGGCATTGCGAACTAGTGACTTGCGGGCAGCTCATCCAAGCCAAAGGGGTCCTTATGCTAAGTCTTTGCCTTCCATGGCAAGGGTTGCAACTTAGGGTTGCACTTGCCAGAGCAGCTGAGTCGCACTTCTGGGTCAAAGCTAGGGCGCCGCCTTTCCATGCTTTCCCACACATAGGGGCCCATGCTTGCCCCAGTGCCTGAACCCACCAGTCAGGTTGGGCCCACCAGTTGCCCGGAGGTCGACTTTTCCAGCTTAAGGAAACTTCGGCGAGACAATCCCAGGACTCCTGCCTGCCGTTTCTCGCCTCGGCGCCGGGGCGAAGGCGTGGCATTTCTCGGCTGAGGCTGTTGACTCCAGGCGATCCGATTTGCTTGGGAGGCCATCAACCTCGTAGTATCGGGATGTTGTACATTGCAAGCTTGCAAGGATAGTTTTTATTTCAGGTAGCTACAAAACCCATGACCGACAGGACAGAATGGCGCATGGAGGTTTGTCGAGATACGTGGGCCGACAGTTGGGAGCTGTGGCCACCTGTGGCCAACCGGTTGGGCTTGTCCTTCATGACCCAGGTCACATCAAGCTGGTACTTCAGGGTGGTACAGCGATATGTGGCGCACCGTGCCGCCCACCTTTAGAGGCTTAGGGTTTGGGCTTGGAGTCCGGCTGTGCTTGCAGCTGGTAGGCTAGTGCTCTCTTTCTGACGGTGTGGTCAATCCGCTGCAGCGCAGTGTCTCCGCACATGTTTCGTGAGTTGATTGACTCGAAGTGCATCTTACTTGCAAGCTTGCCTATCTTAGGCTAGTGTTGACAACATAAAGGCCCGGTAAACGCGAAGATGTTGTTTTGTGTATCCCAGTTGATTTCCGTGGAGCATCCTCCAACCAATTTTTGGCTCGCGGCACCGGTGGAGGTGCGGTGCATGTGCAGAGCTACTTTCTTCACAAGGCGGGTGGCACAATGGCGTTTTCCGTCTTTTCGTCGCAACCCCCCCCCCCCCCCCCCAAATCCAAATTTGGGCGGGTCTCTGAGAATGGTCAGCCGTGTGTTTGAGGGTAACTACCCTGGTTGGTTTAATAGGAGACTGGAAAACACCGCAATTTTGGTGGGGCCCCCTATTTCGAGACGGAGCCACTTTCCCGTTTCTTTTTCAGAGTTGCCACCCCGGGCAACTCATTCTCGCCTGCCCAGAGTGGAAGCTACGCAGCTCCAGCCTACAGCAGCTACACTGCAGCTCCGGGGCGATGAGGCCGGGGAGCCATCCACGTTGCCATGGAAACTGACTCGAGAAAAGGGGGGGGTGATCAATTCCATAGTGGCCAGCAGGGTAACTCGTTGCATGTTTGTATGTTTGCCGAAGGGGGGTGGGGCATTGAATTATGTTCCTTGTTGTTTCGTCGGGGGGAGGGAGGCTTTTGCATGTCTGACGGGCTGGTTTGGGTGGAGGCTGCAACAGAAAGATGGCTGAATCAACTTCGGCCTGGTTGGTAATTGGTATGGCGGGTCGTGGAGCGTTTGGTGAATGTGCAAGTTGCACTGTGGCAAACATGCTGCAAATCTGTGCTTAAACGGTCAGTGTTGGGCTACCGGACGTGCACGCGTGCCAAGCACTTGGAGTTTACAGTGCATTCATTGAAGCCCATTGTGGCCGAGGCGCTCCCACTGCTTTTTCTACGGGGCCAAGCCAAAACGCTATCTTTTTTTCATGGTCAATCTGGTCAGCAATGGCCTTTTGCCCAATGAGGTGTGGTAGAATCTGTGGGTGAGATGGCCTGTACCCGTTCATGACAGGTCCTACCCAAAGTTGACCCAGGATGAACAACCTTTGGTTGATTAATGGGGGGTGGTCCCATTTCACTGGGGATCCCTCAATGTTGGCAGCAGGCCACCGCGGCGGGCTGCATACAGCTGACCGTTTTGGCGCACCCATCGACCCGGACGAATCCAGAAATCGATACGTTCTCTGCCTTTTTTTCTGGCGCTCAGGGTTGCTCCGAGCCTTCAGATCAAGAACCCCAGGGAACATTGATTCGAAATTGGTTTGGTTTCCTTGAGTTCGCTTCCAGAGCAAACCTGCTGGCACGGCATTTGATTTTTCTGCCACGCCAGACGCAGATGTAAAGTGTTTAAGGCCTAAGGCCGACACTTCAGCTGACCAAAGGCCAGCGACTTTAGTATGCGGAGGATACGCGAGCAATGGGATCCCGGGATTTAGACACCACCCACCTCATGCCAAAGGCCTTGTATATGCACCCCTTGTTTTTGGGTGAATTGGCAGTTAGCCGTGGCCCCATCATACTTAAGCATTGGAACCCAGTCATTTCTTCGGGGGACACTGGCATGCGCTCATCGATTTTAAACATCAGAGCTCGACATGACCAAAGCCAGAGTTGATCAGCCTGGGGCGCCCTTTGCTCGAAGTCTTGCACAGAGTATGCAAGTGTATTTGGCTGCTGGCGCACCGCTTGTCGCGCCAAACACGTTGGCAACGGCTTCAAAGCCAATGGTTGGGCCTTGGCAATTTCTTCGTGACTGGTGGGGCGTGCAGCGTGTCACTTGACGCGGGGATTCTCTACTGTTCACTGCGTTGCCAGTTCAGCTCAGGCTGCCGGACATAGTTCCAAGACATCGGAAGTCAGTAGAATTTGGTAGATAGCAATTCTGACACATGCCCAAGTTTGTCTGTCAGCCGATTTTCTTAGAAATTCAGCTCTGTGAGCTCAGGCTCACTCCAAGTGCGGCGCCCAAAGCGGGGCGGGCGCAAGAGCAGTTTTTCTGAGCGCGATGGAGGGCTCAAATCTAACCCGATTCACAAACATTCAACAGCACAAATGCGTCACTCCCATGATTCAACCCCGGGGTCTACTCAGCTTGGGTTGCATGACTGTCACCTTCAGCTTCGACCGGAGGACCATATTTGGGAATTTAAGTCATGTACGGGGGGGGGGGTTGCTGAGTAGTGGTTGCCAGCAAAATCTGAAAAAGACGGAAGGGGTTGAGGGAAGGTGGCAATGGTTGTCAGTATTGCGTGTTCTCACACAACGTTTATATCTTTGCTTTTTTCCCTCACTTATGAGGTCAAGGGTTCCCCAGGCCTCTCATGAGGGCCTTTCACTGCACTTTTGTTCGACCAGTGTAGTACCTGACAAGAACAGTGAGACCGTGGCAGTTTCAGTGGTCTTCTCGGGTCCTCAAGGGGAGCGCTCCCCGATTCCTCGCACTCCGTCGCGCTCGTCTCGAAGAAGAAGCCGCGCAGATCAGCCGATTTGCCGATTGGGGCGATTTGACGGGGAGAAAGCGACACAAAAACCTGGGAGGCCGACTTCGAATCCAAGCTGCTGAACTGTTTGGAAGGGATGCTGGGAAGACTACTTGAAAAGGGGCTCCAACAAGTTCAAAGGTTTACTTTCAACGGACTCGAGGGGGTTGCGCCTAATTGGCCTGCTAGTGAACTGGACCCGCTGAATATGCCAACAAACGCGTTGAGGTTCTGCGCCTTGCACCTTCCAAGCCTTCCAAGCCTTCCAAGCCCCCGAGCACGTGGGCAAGTAGCAACGGGCCTTCGCAGTTGTGGCTGAGATGGAGCTTGCGGCAAGAACCAACCCCGCCAATCTGGCTCAGCACTCGGAGACGCGCTGCGCGCACCGAGCAATGTCCGCCATGTATTCACAATCGGACGCTCAGATGCACATGGAGGTCATGTGGAAACTTGAAACCGGAGTCCATCAAACCTTGTGGTACAACCAGTTGTTGCAAAATGGCCCCGACTATGCATACATATGTGATTCTCAAAGCACGGCAATCTAGTGCACGTGTTTGTGCCATGAGTAGTGCCATGTGATTGTGCTAAGCTGGCATGGAGCACGTGCACGTGCAACAGTGGCTCATACAAGTGCCATATTTGATTCTTCTTAAGTTGCGCCAAGTTGATTGTCACTGGAGCCTCGTAGGGTAGCATGATGATGATGATGATGATGATGATGATGATGATGATGATGATGATAATGATGGTGGTGATGATGGTGATGACGATGACGATGACGATGACGATGACGATGACGATGATGATGATGGGTGAGGAGGGGGAGGAGAGGACGAGGAGGGGCATTGGCAGAGCAATGAAATGCAATCAGATCTGGCTCAAACAAAGGAGCGCTGCTTAGGCGGTTGGATGATGCGTGCGCAAGTCCAAAAGAATCCAAAAAGACACGCCCACCATGCGTCCCACCCAGCTTTGTTTGCACCGTCTCATTGTGCCTAGCATCGCCTCCATCATCACCGCCCTAGTCGTAGTGGTTGCTTTCAATTAACCAGTCTAGAGGGAGCCTAGAGGGAGCTGCAACTTAACAGACAACAGGTCGCCGCACTCCAAGTGATAGTGACAACCCGTTTGCATGTGCCACTTCTCCAAAATGCCTGCTTGTGCTCCATCTTGCTGTGACGGTGTTTGGCAGAAGCTTTAGCCACCAAAGGCGCCGGACACAACATGAGGTACCGCCAAGGCATGAGCGGACAAACACTTTGGAAGTTCAGGCAGGTTCAGGTGTCTGAAAGGATTTGGCATTTGCCACTCTGGTGAGAGCAAGCAAGAAGGCAGTGCAAGCAATAAGCCAAGGCGGCAAAGAAGCAAATCAAGGAAACCTAACCAGCTTTGCTTGCGTACCTCACACTGACAGTGTCATCAAATGTGATTTCAGCAAGAGAGCAACGGCCTGCCACCAAACCAAAGCAAGCGACCCGAAAGCCCCCAAAGCCTTGGTTGACCCGAGCGCGGCTTAGGAGTCTACTGCCAGTGTGGAGTCCGGGGAGGAGGGCTGCTTGCAGGCACGGGAGCCTTGGGAATGGAAGGAAACTACCTGAGGGAGCAGGGCGCTGGGCATTCCAAAGGCCGTCCTGGGTTGCATTGAGATCCGGAAGAGGGGGCACCACTGGAGGGGATCTCGATCCGAATCCGCCAGTTGGTTAATGTTGGGTCAACATAGGGCAGGCTTTTGGCAGTGGTTCGTGGCAGATGGGGAGTGGGCGACATCTTGGTGTAAGATAGCAGGTCGAACAGTCTCAGAATACTGCCAGCATATTGCTGGCACATGTTTTTTTCATAGGAATTCGTGGGAGTAGTGCATGCCAATCTTGGCGAGGCGTATTTGTCGAGCTACTCAATGAACAGCAGGGCGGCATTTGCAGTCTAAAAGAATCTCCTTCCGTGGCGTCAGCAGTCTGGGAGTGGGAGGAAGCATCGGGTCTTGTCATAATTCGAAGCCTTCAGCTTGGGACTGAGGGCGTAGGGTGCTTGCTGATGCATTTCGCCTATTTAAGATGCATTTTACACATCAAGCTAACCATAGTGTTTGGGTAACATTGGGTCTGCTTTAATCTCCCCCCCCCCAAAAAAAAAGAGAGAAAAGGAACGTGCCAAGAGTCCAGCGGGGCCTCTTGAGTGGGCAATTCGGTGGGTTCGGCTTCAACTTGCGAATGCACAATTTATTGTTGCCAATTCTACATTTAGTATTGCCAAGTATAACTCTCAGATTTCCAGTGCTTAACTTAGTCTGGCCAATTCAAAGTTGAGCATTGCCAAGACTTGCCCTTCAGATTCCCAGTGCCTAGTTTAGTATTGCCAATTCTTTGTCTAGTATTGCTAAGACCTTGACCTTTCGCTAAAGGTTTGATCTGGGAGTTTGCCGATTAAAGCGAATCACAAAGCAGTCAGACTAAACAGAATCAGAGAATCAGGACCTCTTGTGGACAACCCCTTTGTGCGACCTTATGGTCAAGTGGTATTGAATTTGATGGTGTGGAGACCACTTCAACCCAGGAATTGCTAATGTGTGCCTGGATTGTGTTTGCCCGATTTGTTTTCGCCCGGATTCTTTTCTGGCAAACCAGTTTGCCATTAAAGCGAACCTTGAAGAATTTGCTGGAGTCAGAAATAAGAAAGGATACGAAGCCGGGGTTTAAAGCGGTCACAACACTAACAGGACCTCCTTTCAGCCCCGCCAGGCGCTGCTCGACAAAGAGCGGCAGCTTTCAGCCGAGAAGGACGTACCAAGCCAAGAGAGGCTTGATATCCTTCAAGGGGTCAGCTCATGAACCTTTCAAGGGGTCAGCTCATCAACCTTTTCACCGGTCAGATGACTACACTGAGCAACCCTTGGAGGGTCTTCTTGAGGATGCTTTTGACAGGGTTTTTCACTTGGATGCACCCCGCTCAAGCCTGGTGGAACCATCCGGCTGCTTTGTGTCGAGATGAAGGGGCGCCTCAAGGCGATGAGTTTTCAGAGGGTTCCCTTGACAAATGTGGGAGTGGCCCAAGGAACAGCATGCCATACAACAGCGGCTGATAACATGTTGTATCCTTGAACATGTTCATAAGATCTGAGTCTGTGCCTAACACTATTGCCCCATCCGATTTCCCTTGGGTTTTGGTGCCATTTGTTTCCAAACGCCCATGTGCGTATGTGCCAATGGCTTTTAGACAGGTGGTGACCAATTTTTGCATGTGCTGCAAAGAGCAAACAACCACCGACAAGCAATAAGCTAACACTCACAGCAAACAACAAACTGCAAGCAACAAACAAATACCACAACAGAACAAACCATCCAGCCAAAACTAGCCATGAACACCCCCCAACAACAACCCCCCCATCTGTCCGGCCTGAGGTGCGCATCCGACATCTCGAGCTGCGTGTGAAGGCTCTTGCCCTTTGGCGCAATAGGGGACTTGGGCTCTGGAGGGGCGCTTGGGAAACACGGGAACCCTTTTTGTGGATGGGATTTTTATGGGACTGTCTCAAAATGGGTTGAGCCCTTATTCAGATTCTTTGCACATTTTTGGAGGGCCCTAGAGGAAAACGCTCTCACCCGTGACAGCCTGGGGAAGGATACCATTGTTTTCTGAAGTCGCAACCTGTTAAGTTAAGGCCCTTAGCCCTCAACTCCAGGACATGTCCTTATGATGCCCTCGCTGGTTTGGTGTCTTCACAACTCGGATTATATGAGGGATGCTGACGTTCATAAAGTGTTTTTTTTGTTCTGCTTCATTGCTTGAATGCTGGGTTGTGCTGGCGAGATAGGTTTTGTTTGATTCGTTCACACTGTGGCTGCCACTCAGCGCGGCAGCATGTGGCTTGCATCGTTTGCCGGCAGCCAAGGAGTCGGAATTGGAGAAGTCGCAGCGCAAGTCGGTGGTCAAGGACACCTGAACTGGGAACGCAGAACCCAGGCATGCTCGGGGGAGCAGTATCTATCCACAAGCAGGCTGGCTCTTGTGATCTTCTTGGATAGCGACCAACCTCGTATGGAACGGCCTTGTGCTTGGATATGTTGGGATGCTTGAGTTTGTTGCAAATGTTGCCTGCGTTGTTCCAAATCAATCCTGACCTTTCAATCATTACCCCGAAGGCTGGCCTCGAAATGGCTTTGCTTGAGGTTTGTACCTGACTTAGTAGGGTCCACTGGTTCATTTTGCACATGTCTCACATTTTCGGGGGCGTGGCAGGGGGGTTCGTGGAGTGGTTTCCCACCTGTTGTATTTCGACGTTCCCGGGCTGGTTTGCCACCTGACGTTTGCCCTCTCAAGTGCCAGATGGAAGTGGTTTTCCTGGTTGCAGTGGGTTTCAACTATGAGGATTGTGGATTAGGTTGGGAGTCTCCCAGGTTGCTACTTCACCAGGTTTGACATGCAAACAGCGCTAAGCCCTATCGCCTTGCAGGAGCGCGATGGGAATGTTGATGGGCCCTCAGCGCAGCTGGGGCGGGGGGCGGGAACTTTCGCAAGCTTATGCACAAAGCTTCCAACCGCAGGCGCTCTTTTGCAGCAGGCCTTCTATTCTTGTTTGCGGCTGGCTCACCTTCCCAGCCACGAAGCAAACGGATGCTTCTGGAGAACAACTCTCCAACAACACTCACGCCAAAATCAACATGCAACCCCAACAGCCCATCAGTCTCGTGAATCTGCACCAATTTTGTCCGATTTCCCCGTCCGCAATCCCGAGATTTCGCCGATGTCCTCCGAATTCTGCGGAAACCATCTGTTTCCCAGGCGTTTTTGTCATGCCAAAAAGTGGGACAGCACATTTGCCGCCACCTGTTTGCCAGGCATCGTTTTTCGCCAAGTGGGCTCCAGGCCCACCCAGCCCGCGCCAGCTCAGTCCCCAGCCCAGACGCGCCGCGTCCGCGTTGTTTCCTCGAGGCGAAGGCGCAGCAGGAGCTTCTGCAGGAGCTCCAGAAGCGGAAGGCCGTGCAATACGAGCCCGGGGCCTCGGGATGCCTCGGAGCGGGGAGTGGTCTTTATTTTTCGTCGTCTTCCCCTGTCCATTTTTTTTTGGCGAGGTCTGCTTGGCTGCTATTGGGTTGGATCTTTAGACGTTAGCTGTTTGGGAAAGCAGGGGGGTTTCCACTAAAGCCCCAAAAAGTTGAACTTTTTGCAGGGGTCAACAGCAACCAAGTCTGGGAAGGTACCTCTGCTGGGCTTGTTGGAAAACGGAAATCCCCTGGAGAAATCCAAGAACGATTCTCTTTTTTTTTTTTGGGGGGGGGGGCGCTCCAAATCTTGAGACACCTCTACGGTCATCCTTTGACTTTGCCAACCCCTCCATCGGGTGCCATTTGCTGTTCGGGAGGCTGATCAGCAGCGGGCAGCAGCTCTGCGAGTTGCAGGAGAAGATCTACCAGCAGGAGATGGGGGAGGGTCCTGCTCAGAGCCTTCCTTTTCTTTTGGACTTTACTGGGGCCAGCAAGGGTCCATGTCCTATTTTTCAGGCATTTTTCGGGAAGGCATGTCAAGAGGAAAGAGGCTTCGTTGCATTGCCCCTGGCAGGAGAAGCAGCTCCAACAGATGGGTCTCGGCTCAAGCCTGAGATTCAGATGGCCAGTTCTGGCGTAGTCCTTGTTCTGAAGCATTTGCATGAAGAGTGGACATTCCAGGAAGACAGAGGTGCGATCCTTCGAACATGTTTTTTGCTTTGTTTTTTTGGTTGTTGTTTTCCATTTTTAATTAAAGGCAACAAGACACAATTGAGATTCTGTGAGCATGTCCTCCATTGTCGAGAGCCAATAGGGCTCGAGACAAGGGGCGGAACCCTGAGTTTTTCAACCACACAGACTGTCCACGTCCAGTGAGGAAGCCGCATATTTCGATTGCCTGGCTCATCTGGGACCAACAAGAATCCACATGGATATTGTTGGAAGAACCTTCGTTTCATCTTTGCCAGAAAGAGGTGCAGAGAAGAATGACCAGTGCACTGCTAGGAGCGGTCTTCTCAAATGCCTGTGCCTGTGGTCGATTACACAGGTGGCCCTCGAAGCTATTTTTCTCACTGGGCATTGCATACAGGGCCGCACTTTGTATGGGTCAAGGTTGCATTGAGGTTTCTCCGAGAAGGGGTGGGAGTCAGCTACTAGATTTTGGAAGGCCACAAGAGTTGGCTCATGACCCAATCCCTTTGAAACTCGGGCAGATCAGATTAAACCACCCACTCAGCAACGTTGGGGATGGGAGTAGGCGCGTACCCAATGCTGAGGCTGGGGAGGCCGTGGGAAGCAAATCACTTCTTTGTTATAAAAGGCGGACCCCTCAAGTTCCTCCAATTCTAGAGCCACCCAAGCCCGTTGTAAGTTGAAGAGCAAGTCGAGAACATCACAATCAGGGGAGACGTGCGCTTGAAATGGATTTAAATTTCTTTTGTCTGTTGGTGTTGCTGTTCAGGCCCTAAAGGCTGGGCCGTCCCGCTCCAGCAACAAGGATGCAGACCCAGCTCAACATTTTCTCAAACAACTAAAGCATGGTCAACCAAGTCTGAAACCCAGCCAGAGCCAGCGGCTGAACATTGGTTACCGGCATGTTGTTGTCCTTTTGCACATCCCAAATTACGAGTCTTCTTGCTTCGGTGCCAAGAGGGACGGGCTGCCTCCGAGCCGTTCAGGTAGCGTCGCGCCTTCGGTCCATAGGCGCCTTGGCAAGCGGCAGACATACTAAGTCTAATCCCGGGCGAATACATACACAAGCACAAAAACCAGGGTCGTGAGTTTTTTTTTTGGGGAGGCCCTTTCCTTGCGGTTGCAGAAATGCCAAGGGTGCCCCTGAATGCTCCTGATTTTGAGACAAGGCCACACGGAACCTAAGAGTGAGAAGGTCGCTTTTGCAGCAAGCTTTGCCTTCTCGGGCGACCTCATTCAGCTTTTGCGGTTATGCGCGTGATGAGCAAGTGTTTAGCTTGGCAGGGAGGGGGAGGCCCCCCTCATTGCATCATGGGCCATGGGTGCATTCCTAGCTTGGTTGCCGGGTTTGTGTGGCGATCTCATCTCTTCTTCTTTGGGGCCACCTCCGCGGCCTCAAGGAATGGCGTTCAATGGGGCTTGTGGGTCAACGGTGGGTTCGTCCCCATGCTTGAAGAGGTTGGCGCCTCTGAAATCAAGCGGAATCCCAACATACATCCGAAATAAACCTGTAACCAGGAGGGTTCTCAGGAGGGTTTGTCATGGTTGGTTCGACTCCATCTAACACACTGAAGCAATACTACATGCGTGAAACATAGCGACCTGAAATGGCTTGTGACTCAAGTTATGACCAAGGGCCTAGACTCGAATCAAACAACTGCTTTAGGGAGGGCAGTGAGAATGGCCATTCGGCTGTCCACCCACCGGCGGTTCAGGTTGGATGCCTTCCGAAATTCCATGTGGTAGAATTTTCTCAAGCCTGGGCGCTCACTCCACAACTCTTTCAGCCATCCTTTCCAATGACCCTTGTCTCTTTGTCCCTTAGGTTCTTTCATGCCAGAACCGTTGGGTCAGGCACATTAAGAAACCCCCGCAACTAAGAAAGGCAAGAAGCTTTCCGGAAACTGCAGGGCATTCGCCTCGACGTAAGGTCGCCGGTGCTCTCGCGCAGATCGCCGCCTGGCGCAATACCTTTGCAAGTTGTGTGGCTGTACTGCCCTTACGCCTACCTTCAGAATGTGCACACCCGGGGGTTCCATTTGTGGTGCCAATTTCCTTTTTTTCTTGTGGCACGACAGCTTTCCCCTCCCTGAAGCTAGGGGGGCCATGGACAGGGTCTTGCGTGTTGTTTGGTAGATGGGGGCACGTTGCTTTTTGAAACTGGTTGCAAGTTGTAGGTTGTAGGGGCCAGGCGGACGCTGCATGTTGCTGTTCAACTGTTGTCTTTGTGTGTCCTCAAGTAACGCTGAACATGAGATGGCCGAAGAATCCATGGTCCTGGTGGCGGAAAGAAACAGCGCACAGGACAAATGGAATGCCGGATGAAATGAGGAATCGGACTATGGGCCAGGCAACGGCTGGCAACATTTCGGCGAAACCATTGTGTTTACAAGCGGCATGGCCAGTGCAATCACGCATCACCAATGGGTGTGGTGGTTGGGGATACCCTGTTGGGGCTGTGTGTTCATGGGGTGAGGACCACCCGAGATTCCCCCTAAGACCATTCGATATGCTGCGTATCATCTCGTGTTGTAAGTGGCATATATCTGAGTTGCTCGAAGCCGATTTCCTACTGGGCAACACCCTCAAAGATGGATGGGCATGGACCCCCCTGTAAATTCCCGGGTGCATAATGCCCTGCCCACTAGAGGTTCCCAGCGAAAGTCACTCCCCACATGGCTCTGCAGGGTGAGCGAGGGCGAGAATCAGCTGGAGAAGGCGCCGGGGACAGCGGGACATGCCCATTCGATAGCCCCAAGCTCCACGCAGCGCTGATCCGGCTTGTTCATGGTTTCGATCAAGGTTTCCTATCTTACTGTACCCCTTTGCTGGATTGAAATATCGCTTCCGGCGCCCATGTCGATGGGCCTGATGAGCCTTGCTCCATCCATGGAAGGCGTGTGGTTAAATGGGCGAGTTTCTGGCCACCTTCTAGACGGTGCCCAGTTTTTCCCGGAATAGTGCACCGCTCAGGGGTTGAGGCTGCTACCAGTTTGCCGTTCTGCCTCGAAACGGGGAACCGTGCTACATGCTAGCACTCAAAAGCAATGAAGGAAAGCACCTTCAAGCTGGCACTCTGAGTCTAGACCCTTGCAAGCCAGCACGGTTCGGCTACCCCGGGCTGCTTGAAACACGCAGGCCAAGCAGGATGCTAGTTACAATTACATTCCTGAAGAAACTTGCTTGCCTTAAAGGCTATTCTGTTGTTCATGCTTGTGCACGTGTACCCGTGGAAGGATTCAGGTCCAGTGCATGAAAGCAGGTGAAGGGGGACACGAGTACAGGTTCGGAGCCTTGAAGCCGAAAGGGGCGAAGAGTCTTCACACCTGAGGTGCCTAAGGCGAACGTCCCATGGGGTTTGTCCCATCCTGTGGCTCGAGATCCTAAACCGAGCTTTCTGGACATTGTTCTAACGCATGATTTGGCCATTTGAAACGCATGAGCAAAAACCGAGCTCAGGTTTTGCAGGGGTTTGTCCTTGGACTTTTGGATTCTGGGCTTGGGGTGCCAGTGGTTGCTCTGTCATCATGCCTGAACATGGCTTGCCATGCACCAACGCGGAGCGCCTTTGACCTTCGACAATTCGAGGGCCAGAGGCGAAGCCACACCCCACTTTGATCAACCATACTGTGGATGGACGAATTGCAATCGTGGGACACCGGTGTTTGTTGGTATTCACAGGGGCATCATTATTCCAGGGTTTCTTAGGTGGTGCGAAATGGATTTCCATTAAGCTGTAAATGGCTGTCCATTAAACGTCCCAAGGGGCCATGACTTCACATGTCACCCTGAGCAGCGGGTGCCCTTGCCGATCTTCAGGCGCAGTTGCCCCAGAACTTCAGCAGGCGGGACTGATCGACTGATCCGAAGCCGCCCCACCTTGCGAAGCCGTGACGGAATGCCTCAAATCCGTAAAGGCATGGGGTGCACATGGCAGACCCCTTTTGGAGACGGCTGGCGCAGAAAGTTGATTTGAAGTGCCGTTGGCAGCTGCTTGCTTCGGGAGATGTAAAAGGTCAACAACTTCGGCTAGTCCCTCGTAAGTGGCGGTGAAAGTGACTTTGGCAGCAGTTTGCCAAATTAAGTCCCATGTCCAAGATGTTGTTCAGTTTTGGGTTGACTGCGGCAGCATGCCGTGGATTTGGCAGATGTTCCTTGGAGTTGGACCATGTTGGGCCAGATGTGCATGGTATCCTCTAAGCTGTTGGCTGCCTAGGTTTGGGTGGATTGTCCACCAATACCATCACAAGATGATTCAGCAGGGGGGTGTTCCCAGAACGGCGCCGGAGTGACGCAGATAACCTGGCCCCAGTTGACAAGGACTATGCAATACTCAGTTTGTCAGCGCGTTACGTTACATGACTTGTAAGTAAGGGGGCTCGGGCCATTCGCTTCCTTGTTTGAACGCACCTGAGATTTGCCATGCTGTTCCAGTCTGGGGCGTTAGGGTAAAGTTAGGTTAGGCACGTGAGCCCCTTTGCCCATAGACGATCTTCACAAGTACTGTTGTCTCAAACTCTCGCCTTTAGGCTAGGGGTGCTCCTCAACCCTATCTGAAAGGAATCATGCCCACCCCCATCTCAGCTTTTCTGAAGGATGTAAGTATGTTTACCGCGTGCACTGGAAGGTTTGAAGATGCCAGGTTGGCTCTTGTTTGCCACCTTCCTTTGCGGTGCAAGGAAAGGGTCTCCTTGGAAAGAACGGGCCTTGGCTTCTTCCCATCGTTCAAGCCGAGACCTCTGGAGTTGTCGGCGCTGAGCCACTGTACCCGTGGACATGCCATGACAAGCCTTTGGGCCTGACCAGTCGCCGCATATGTCAATGTGTGCTGCTTGCCGCTTTCGCCTGAGCGACTGGGGATGCAACATGTAGGCGGCTGTGATGATACGTTGGGATCTTTGACCCGTCTAGTATCTAAAGAAGGGCGCGCACAGGTGGATAGTCTGCGAGTAGGATGACCAACTTTGACCATGATACAGGTTGCTTTCAAGGGATGTCAAGCCGTTTCAGGCTGCTGGATAGTTAGCCGCTTGATATCCCCGGATGCTTGACCAAACACTGGGGCCGCGGGCGTGCCAGGCAGATGTCGGACAATGTGACAAGTGTGAGCTCACCGCAGGCCATTGGCTGACGACCTTCCTGAAGATCATGGCACAAGCGTATTCCTTCCCTTTTGCAAGCCAGGCGTGTAGTTCATCTAGGTTTAGTTGTTGACCACCTTGGCTCAGTCAGGAGGGTCCGAGGAATGCCGGCCTGTGCACGCGGTGGATGGTCGGGCTTTGAATGCAGTGACTAATGACAGTATGGCCCACAACACTTTATGGTCCATGCGCTCCACCAAAGACACATTTTGCGGTCAATGTGAAGATGGCAAACATCGGTCACGGCAATTTTGAAGGTTAGGTTTGATAGTCGCTCAGGTTCTGCAGTATAATGCAGCAGGGAAGCCAGGAGCGCACCAGGATGCAAGCTGGATCAAGACATGGACCACCTCATTCAGAATTCCCCGCATTCGCAAAACATGTTTCATCATGACTTGCAGGGGGTCCAGAGCGCGCAAGTCAATCGCAATGTGAAGGTTGGCCTTGGGTTGACAAGCCGTAACTCTTTGATGTTCACCCTCTAGTCCACTCACATGGAATCGGACAGTCCGATTTTGACAATGGGAAGACCGATTCTGAAAGTTTCCCCCCCTGATGCTATTGCTGTCAGTTTGTCCAATCAGATCATACGTTGGATTCATGACCTCTTCTCGCTGACGTGCAAACCACGACATATCAAAAAGCATGCAACTTTCAGCCTTGCAATGTTCAATGGTCCTGGTTTGCATGCATTGCTAGATTGGTTCCCCAGCCTTCTCCCATCCTCTCCACCAAGGGAGGATTGACACTCCACACCCCACCCCGGCTTTCCACGCAATGGAAGGGGCAGGCATACGCCGCACTTCCCAACCTGGCGGGCTATGTGTGCATCAGCCTGGCAGGCGAGCACGTGCGAGGGCAGCCCCGGACGCAGTGGGAGCAGCTTTGGCCGGGGCCCCTAATGGGCGACTGGACCGGCGAAATCCTCCAAGATGGCCTTAGGATTGCGGATTTGGCAGAGTTGGTTAATCCTGCGTGGAAGCTTCTGCCAATTTTTTCGCTTGCAAAAGATCTGAGGGGGAGTTCCTGGCTCCTCGTCAAAGCGGAGCCTCAGTGGCGTGTCCCCAGTTTTTGAGGGCATGGGGCCCTCTAGAGGACAACCTTGAGCATTCATTGCCATGGGCCCAAGCGGCAGGAGGAACCGCGTGACAGGCAGAAGGGAGTTCGTGATAGTGATCCTACTTAATGGTAAAGTTTTGACATTGTCTGGTATTAATGGCGAAGAGGTTTATGGTGATAATGAAATGATTGAAGTGCCAAATGGTAAATTAAGAGTTAATAATTTGGACGATATTACATTTATTCCAGTTACTGATTACTTCGGTTTTGCGTTTTTTTCTTTCGAAATGCAAAATGCAGTAGGTATTTGTGATACAGGTTTACAAACTATTAATGGCATGTCAATTGTTCTAAGCAACTAGTCCACCGACTGCGATTGGGACCAGATTCACCTGGTGAAACTGCCTAGGCAGGCTGTGGGAGGGCCGAGTGGGTAATAGAAACCTCTGGCTGTTTCACTGCTGACTTGCACGGGCCCTCCCAAGCATGGACTTGTACAAGCTGACCCCAAGCTTTGGTTCCCCAAGCATTGTTGACCTCATTCGACTGATTAAGCTCGCAGCTCCGGGTCCAGATTGACTCAGCCAGGGCGAGGGAGGAAGGTACACGCCAAGTAGATTCACAGAATGGGGTCTCACTGGATCGGATGCTCCACCCGGCCACGTTTCAGTATTGGAAGAAAAACATTACGGATTGTGCTCATCCCCTTTCAACCAGATTTTACAACCATATGTTTCGGGGTCGCAAAGTTATGTTTCAAATGAATATCGTCCGTGACTTTGCGTCGAGCAGCCAACCAGCCAGCCACCCACCCAGCCAACCAACTGGCCACCCAACTGCACAACCACGCCGCAGGCCATGTGCGTGTCACTAAGGCTTTGGCAGCCCAGTTCCACCGTCCGACAGGCGGAGGGGGCAATCTTGTTCTTTGCTTCCCGCCCCCTGCTTTTCCTGTGTAACAAGTTTTTCACTCAGATTGTTCCTGGCCTTTGCTGGGTATGTGGTACGGGCTGCCTTTGTTCTGCTGGAGCCCGTGGCCAATTGGCGCCCTGTTTCACACGGGGATGTGGCAATGTCAACTGCCTTTTTGCAGAGGCGTTCAGGACAGCATGGAACGATTGGAGCAAGGGGGGAAGGGGGAGAATCATCAGTTTCCATGTTGAAGCCGCAATTAAAACTGCGCGGGATGGTTGCGTTTCCCCACTAGAAATTGGGAAGCTGAGGGGTGTTACAGTCATGCATTTCAGGGACGCGGCACGGGGTGCGGTGTGACAAAGTGTTCGCCAGCTTCCGGTGGGGCCGCGCGATACCAAAGAGGACTGAGCTAAAGCAGATTAAAGCAGGCTAAATATGGCTGTGCGGAAAGATGGTCCAATGATGTCATCGTCTGTCGGCTTTCAATAGTTGATAGCAATGATGGCATCAACCAGCCAAGTTCAAAGCCCCCCCTGCTTGCACTGTTACTAGTTCCTGGGAGGCCCAATTCATAAAGAGCTCAAGTGCATGTTCGGAGCTCAAGCACGTTTGCTGCCAAAACGAGGCAAATAATTGTGAAGATGCCTTGGCCGGAAATTTGCCCCTCGTTTCAAAAACTGCGCCGCACATCCGCGCAACCGAGCCCAATTTAATCAACTTTGCACATTCTAGTTCTTACACTAGCGCCAAGTTGGCTCCCACAAACGTTTCAAGTGATTTGTTGCGAGACGGATTCAGGCACAAACTTCTGCATCAATTGGGCCTCCGGGTTTAGATCTGGTGAAGCTCCCATTCCAGAGCCAAGATGACTCCTGTGCAAATGACATGTCAGCTTTAGGGACGGTACTTTGCGGCAGCTTTCATGATGGCGTTCACTGGAAGCCAACGAACCGATACGGTAGGTTCTCTCAAGCGGGGCACGAAAGTTTACAACTGCGGGGTGCTGTTTGCTGGATCATGCCAGCATACCGGGTGCTTCAGTTGGGCACCAAATTGACCTGGCCAGATGCCCGCCCTCACACAAACAGAAGCAACACAGCACACAGCACACAGCACACAGCACACAGCACACAGCACACAGCACACAGCACACCACACACCACACACCACACACAACACACAACACACAGCACACAACACACAACACACAACACACAACACACAACACACAACACACAACACACAATACACACACACACAACACAACACAACACAACACAACACAACACAACACAACACAACACAACACAACACAACACAACACAACACAACACAACACAACACAACACACAACACACAACACACAACACACACACACAACACACAACACACAACACACAACACACAACACACAACACACACACACAACACACACACACAACACACAACACACAACACACAACACACAACACACAACACACAACACACAACACACAACACACACACACAACAACAACACACAACACACAACACACAACACACAACACACAACACACAACACACAACACACAACACACACACACACACACAACACACACACACACAACACACAACACACACACACACACACAACACACAACACACAACACACAACACACAACACACACACACACACACAACACACACACACAACACACAACACACAACACACAACACACAACACACACACACACACACACACACAACACACAACACACAACACACAACACACAACACACAACACACAACACACAACACACACAACACACAACACACAACACACAACACACAACACACAACACACAACACACAACACAGACACACACAACACAGACACACACACAACACAGACACACACACACACAACACAGACACACACACACACACACAGACACACACAGACACACACAGACACACACACACAACACACACCACACACCACACAACACACAACACACAACACACAACACACAACACAACACACAACACACAACAACACAACACACAACACACAACACACAACACAACACACAACACAACACACAACACACAACACACAACACACAACACAGAGACACAGAGACACAGAGACACAGAGACACACACAGACACACACAGACACAGACACACACAGACACACACAGACACACACCAAAACACACACCAAAACACACACCAAAACACACACCAAAACACACACACCAAAACACACACCAAAACACACACACACACACACACACACACACACACCAAAACACACACCAAAACACACCAAAACACACACCAAAACACAAACCAAAACACAAACCAAAACACACACACACACACCAAGACACACACACACACACACACCAACACACGCACACACACACACACCGAGAGGAGCTCATAGTTGTCCAATTCAGCTGCTGCTGATTCCCAACCCGACCCGAGCCGCTTGCCTTGTCGCTTGTCAGGCCTCTGACTAAGGACCTGGGCTGACAGGGGGATGCGCCCAGCTGAGGGCCCAACTTTCGATAGTAAAGGTCTTTTTCACCGAACAGGGACGATCCCAAGTGATAGAATCAACCATAGTCAGCCAAAGAGCTAGGGAGTCATTCATCTGGATTGCCTTGGCTGTTTACATTGCGGCGGTTCTTCGGTGGGAACACTCAATTGCTTGGGCCTTTTGTCCATGAATAGGTGATGCTCTCAGCTCAGCCATCAGCGCTTACCTGGCAGGAAGTGCCAGCGTCAAAGAAAGTCGGAGCTTCCCCGTCTGTGTCAAGTGTTTTTGTGCCCACTGGGTCCCGTATCCTCGGTACCCAGCTACCTTCCTTTTGGTCGTAACAAAGGTTATCCTTGGCTGCCTGCCAGGCAGATCCATCGGGGCATGCATGTTGTTTTGCAGATGCCCGGTCCCTGCACATCAGCAGGAGGCCAACGCCAACGCCCGCGCCCGCAATGACAGGCTCGAGAATGACAGCCGCTGGCCGGTTGCCCTGAGGTCCTGTCCTTTATTTGTTGAAACCCCTGCTTGCTTCACAACCTACCTTTCCCGCAAGTGTCAGATGAAAGCCTCTTTGGCTACGCTATCTCGCATTCACTTGCTGGCAAGGCTGTGAAATGAGGTCTCTTGAACTTGCCGCTGGCGCAGCCAATTGAAATTTTGCGGACGCAGCGCACCGGGTAGTAACCAACACCAGGAGATCAAGAAGGGGGAACACCTGCCCAAATCGGAAGAGGTTATTCGGGGGAGGTGCCTCAAGTCCCATGATTGTTTTCGTTGCTTAGATTTCTTTTGCCACGTGAGACAATGCCATTCGTAACAGCCGTCTGGCATCGGATCAAAGCCGTATTCGGCCTTGGTGGAGCAAATTGAGTCAGGTGTGCAGCGATTTTTTTGGGGGGGTTGACCAGGTCAAGTCAGCTTCGGTGCTATTCCATGTCAAGGAGCAGCATCAATTGGCCTCTTGAAGCAGTCGACTTGCGTTGCCCAGAGACCTGCCAGCAAGGTCCCAAACAGAATAACTGCCTTGTGTTGCAAATGGGCGAACTAGCCAAGCAATAGATTGGCCTTGGTCTTGGCACTTTGGCCATTTGATTTGACCTGCCTTTGCATTGAAAAGTGTTTGGCTTGGATAGCCTTGGGGTTTGCAGTTTGGCTGTGGGGTATGGAATGGCCATTTCACATCGGCCTGCGCAGGGCCAACGCAAGTCGGACTCTCAGAGGGGGATGGCAAGGGGCGCCTGTGCGAGCCCTTGCCACTGGTTGTGCACGCACATGCCACTTGAATTTATACTTGAAATTTCACATGCACACATGCATATGCACATGCAAAACAGTACAGATGCCGAATTCCCATGTATAATGTACGCACACCTGGTTATGCATGAACAAACGCATTCACATGCGTTTGTAAAGGCATACAGACATATTATGTTTGTTTGTGTGTACTCATGCATGCGCGCCCACATACATACGCACACATGCACACATGTAAGTATATGTCATTACATATATGTTACATATAGATATATGTATATGTAGAGCAGGGAGAGGTGTTTATACATCTATATGTATATGTATAGTCCGGCTATTGCCAGGTTTTAGACCAACACAATTGTATAATTTATTTGCCTAGTTAGCAATTTACTGTTTTAGTTGGTTGCTCAGCTCTGAATTTGATTTGTGTTTATTAATTCATCCAGGTGTTAATTCATGTATTCCTTATACCATTTATTTGGTTATGAAATTGCATTCATGTATTTGTTTAGTTATTCACATACTTATTTGTTCATTCATAATTGCATGTGTTTGTTGAATTATCTTTCCGTGTATTTTACTTGTCCTGAGTGTATTGCTATATTAATTGTTTAGTTGTTTGCATGGTTCAAACAACAACCGGTGTATATCTATGTGCTCGTGCGTTTTGCAATTTGCACACTGCGTACGGCACCCAGCCTGTTGATGCACCTGTTTGCCCTCATATTCAAAGGGTTTAAAGGGTGTTAACCTGACTTGGTTGCCTTGACGAAGGCACAGCTACACAAGAGTCTTTGCGGCCTTTTGCCTGAAGGAAACGTTGCAACCGCCGCCCGGGGACAGTGAAGCTTGCGACAGGAAAGGCATTTTGAGCAAGCCAGCGGGTAGCAGCAGGGTTTGTTTAAGGATGCCAAGATATGAGCAACGCAGGCCTTTGAGCATTCCTGGTTTTGAGCAGCTACCGTTGCAGTTATTAGTTTTGACTTTGTTACACGCAGAGCCTTGTGAGTGTCTTGAACTATCCCTTAGTTGCTTCCCTGTGAGAAAGCGCTAGTATTGGATAGTAAAGCCGCGCGCCACCCAGGCCCACCTGGCAACTTTTCGCGGCTCCTTTGGACCATACCAAGTAGTTTGCTTGCTTTCAGTGGACGCCAGACATGAAATCCAGATCGATGAAATGCGCGAGGTTCCCGGCACCCACTTACACCCGTGCCTCCGCGAAATGTCCGGCCCCAGGTGAAATGCTGTCAGTGTGCCGACGGTTGCCTGGCTGCAAACTCTGGTCGCCTGGTGATTGGCAAGGTTGCCACTTCTCAATGCTTGGAAGTGCAGGGGGGAGCTTTGCGCATTTGTCCAAGGATGCCTTTCTCAGGATTCCTTTTTCCACGTGGTGTTGCTTGCCTACTGGAGCTTTCTATTCCGAGACCTGCTAGGTATGCTCGGTGCCGGCTCCAAACATGCAGCAATTGTCAGTAGAGCACGCCCCAATGAAGCAACGGGCAGCCTGCTCCCGGAAGACCTCGACGCAACATGCGTGTCTTCCATCGTGGTCTTTCCGCCTGCGATTTCTGTCTTTGGGTTTTGTGCTAGCTGCCATGTCGGGGCTCGGGCGTTTTAAATCCCTGGCCGGGGGTGGCCCTGGGTTCTCAAACATCCGAACGACAGCTTTTTTGAGAGGGGTCTAGCAGGTTGCCAGAGACAGCCGACCACCGCACCAACAGCACCCAGCGAGTCTTGGACACTCCTCAATTTTAGAGTCTGATGCTGCCTGCGTCTCAGAATCTGCTGTGGCGCTCGAGCCAAGGATGTCCGTGTCCGCCACGCAGCCGGGTTTGCGCATGATGGTGACACATGGAGGGCACGGCTTGTTTATCGTCGGATTGGCCGGGCAGATGTGAAGCTCCATATTTTTTGGGAAAAGCGCTGGTTGAAACTTATGTGGCAGAGGCACTTCCAAGTCAAACGGCAACTTGAGTGCTGTTATTGTTTCCCTGTGCTGGGGTTGCAAAGGGGAACCAAGTGGAAGCTACGCGTTTTATGGGATTCCTCCATTTGGAGACATGCCCATGAGTATATAAACATGTGTATATATATATATATGTATATATGGGCGAGTCCTTGCCTGGCTTTCATGAGAACATCAAGCAGGGCATAAGACCAGGCAGTTGGAAACGTCCATCAAGAGCGGAGCATTGGGATTTTGACGTCACCAACCTAGGAGCACCTCCCCCCGGGAAAAAAAAAAAAAAAAACACAAAAAACACCACATGAACATCCAAATAAAACGGTGGACAGAATCAAGCCCCCGGTGCAAATCGCGCTCGCCACGGCCGTGCGGGCATACCGGGGTAAGACGAAGGATTTGTTCCTTTGGTTTCGGGAGCTCACGCTGGGTCTGGTGGCTGGATGGCTCAAAACCTGAATGCGGATGGGTCAGGTGCCTCAATAGCGCCCTCTTGTCTAGGACAAGCCCGTTTTGGTAGGCCCCAATCAAAGAAAGGATTGGTTACACTATGCTACACTTTGTTTGGGACATGACGTGCTTGGAGTGTATCTTGACAGTGCCGAACCCTCAAGGGTCCTTATCCCTTTCGCACGACCGCATCGCTGCAGGGTCAGCCACTGTGCCAGTGCGGGCCCCCAAGGCACGGGGAAATGCGGCTGCTTTCTACTGACTGCGGCCCAGGAACTGGATTGAACCTTCTATAAAGCTCGGCACACTGCAACCAGGGTCCCTGCCTTGTAACATACAGGAGTGCCACTGCAGGTTGCCTTGATAATTTTGCAAGCCGCCTGAAGCGGAGTCAAGTGCGCCGGTGCAGGGTGATGCGTTCGATGTGTGTGTATAGGGAACCCTTCAGCTGTGTAATGTGGATGTTTGAATTTTATATCCTACCAAAGGGTTTTCGGATTTATGAGGAAGAAGGAGTGGTTAGTTGGTGGGTTGTTTGCCGCCGTCTCCCATCCAAACTTTCCGCTCTTTGCCTGGACCTTGAAGTCAAAAGATCCGCGTACCTTGGGTACCAATACGACATAGATATACGACTCTGAGGGAAGCCCAAATACAAATACGACAAAACCGGTATGCATTTTTGAAGGCAGCTTGGCCTTTGGCCTCCCTGGGGTAGCACGGGTCAAGAACACCCGCAACTCTTGCCATGAGTTGCCTTTGGGCAGATACTTGCACAATGAGTTTGCTTCATGTGCTTGGATAATATTTTGTTCAATACTCCGGGCTGGAAGAAGGTCATGGACCAGCACTTCCAGGCAGGCTAGGTGAGTATCGAGCAGGCAGCCCTTGAAACTGCAAACTGTAACAACCGCATGCCCAACATGCAATGTGCCTTTGCATCAGAAACAATGTCAAGTGCAAGCGCAGGTGCAGCACTTTCGAGGGGACTCCCTGTTGGCTTTCGCATGCCCGTGCCCGCCGCATGCCTTGCCGTCAGGCCGCGCCGGCCACGCAGGGTGCGCCGGCCACGGGCACGCAGGGCATACAGGGCGTGCAGACACGCAGCTACAGCGGCTACCGTGCTGCGTCGCCTTTGCAGCAGTGACTGGAAATCTTACGGAAACGCGAAAAGCGTTTCGGATTGCGAATCGGTTTTTCAACGGAAACGTTGGAGGCAAGGGCGCCTACAGAGCAGGATCTGGCAATCTTCTGGAGGAACCCTCCCGCACGAATCTCCTCACGAACGTAGTGGTGCTGTCGTGGCTTATCGGAGGGCAACTCCAGATGCTTTCCCTTCGCAACAGCTTTGGATGTTTCATTCTGAAGTGGGGTTGCAACTTGGCGTCTAGTCAAGCGCGCGGTGGCCTTTGCTGGCTGTATTATGCTATGTTTGGCGTTTCTCTTTGCCCTGCCAGATCTTGCGATTCAATTTGGCCTCCGAAGTTTCCGAAGTTTCTTCTCGAGGTGTTGTGCTGGCACGCAGGCCAAACATGTCCAGAAAGGGGAAGATGACTGCAAGAGCTCTGCCTAAAACTGATTGAAAGGCTCACTTTTTCATCCAGCTTCGCATACGTTATGGCGGCCGCGGCCGGAAGCGAGCATTACCTTACTTAAAACTTTTCATTCTTCCAGCCTGCCTGGAGCTGAGGTCTTGTTATATGTGTTTCAGATTTCAACTTGACCCCAGGCAGCCTGAATTGCCTTGTGCACTGCACACTTGCTGGGAAATGGTTTTCCAGCCGTTGTCAATGCCCCCTGAGAGATACGCAATGCATTTGGCATGCAACGGGTATGCACTTCTTCCTTGGGCGAAATGCTCGTACAGCAGTCGGGTCTGTTTCAAAGTTGGGCCGGTCGGTTTCCTTTCAGTTGGCCTTTTAAACCATCCACAAGGCGGACGCCAAGACCCGCCGTGCCAGCCGCGCCGAGAATAGGCGACCCCGCCCAGCCTTGGAGGTTGTGGCGCGCGAGACTCCAGTTAGATTTTGCCTATCGGCTACGTGGAGGCCGCGTTGAGCAGGGAACGCGGCCAGGACTTCTCCAGTTTGTGGCTCGTTCTTGCGTGAAACGACCCGCATGGGGCTTCCGGAGTTAAAGAATCGCAAGCAGGCTTGTGTTGCGCCTGGTAGCTTTCTGGACAATTGCAAAGCTGACCAATGCATCACAACCAGGTCGGCGGGACCTGGCCTTTCGGGCGTTTCGGGGAGTGCTGATTGGTGAAGCCAACGCAGGCTTCCACAAGGCCCATTTCGCATAGTTGCTAACTTTCCCTTTTTTAACCTGGCCAGGTGCAGCCAGCTGATGTGCGGGCGGGCGCGCAGGGTGGGCGAGGTGCGTGCTCGAACATCGGCCACAGAATTGTTTTTCATTTTTCTTGCGGGGCTGGGGGTGGATGATGGCAGTCCAGGGCCATTAGGGTTTGCAAAAGCCAGGTGTGGTTGCAACTGTTGCTCTTACCAAGCCCTCATGCTAGCAGCTGACATCTTGGCGCTGCCTGCATGCATTGCAACGGTTGGTCCAGGACTTTGGATGCCTTGAACAAGATTTCCTATCATGTTTCATTTGGGTGATGGTTCATGTGTGGCGGAAGGACGTTTGGGAGCTCGTTGGCTGAATGGTGACCGCAACTTTGGAGCACCAGCCCGATTCTCCAGACACGCCCCGAGCACGAAGATGTCCCAAGCCGGGACCTTCGCAGCTGTCCGGCCAGCGGGGCGACCACTTTTTCATGCGGCATCATGCCGCAGGTCGCGCGCGGGAAATCTGATTGCACACGGGGACGGGTCCAGGAAAGCAGAGATCGTTCACGCCTCTGTTCTGCGCAGCTTTGCAAGCGGGATGCTCATCTTAAAGTTCATGAAGCACAGCCCTACTTGCGAGCAATGACCTGGTTGAGCTTTCCTGGTTTTGCGGGGGTTCACGCTAGTTCCCGGCATGGCATCTGCCATGCAATTAGCCGCTCGGTCCATGAAACGAATCCCAGACATCGCCAGCTGATCCCCGCAGAAAGGATCAGCTCACGCCACGTACCCGGCACCGCGTGACCTACCCCGGCCGGGCGGAATATGGCTTCAGAGCACCCAGAATCTGCACACTGTGTTTTCACCCTGTAGCATTCCATATTAATAGCCAGACCACTGATATATGGGGCAAACCCATATTCTCATACTTGTTGGGAAAACAACATAACTTTGACCCATCCGCGTTGTGCGTGACTAAGCCAGCCCTGCAGCGCACTCTCAGGGCAATCGCACTCTTGTCGTTTTGAACTTTGCTTTTGCCCCGGAGGTCGGTTTGAAGGAATCGCTGGAGAGTGCTTTGAAGTGGCGCTTCGCACGACAGGGCCTAGCCTGCGGCACGTCAATAGATGCGCCTTGGGTATCGCAGCATGCCCTGTCCCGTGACAGCAAGCGGTGCAACGGAAAACACAGGTGGACGTGATGTCACCGAGCACCCATGCCCTAGCAGGCCAGTTCTGAAAGCCGCTGGAAGACTTAAGAATCCTTCAAGCTTCTACCCTACTTGCTCTCACTACTCCGACCACCTTTGCCATGAATGGGATCATTTGGCGACGATTCTCAATGTTCATTTGGCAATGGCCCTGGTGGTTTGACCAGGAGTCGGATGCGGCATTCCAACAACTGGCATTGGACCAGTCTCGCTGGGCATTTGGAGCTGCCACACTGCAAGGCAAGTCACGGAAATTGTCCTCCTCTGCCAGATGGGCTTGTGCTTCTTGAGGGTACCAGTTTTCAGGTTGGATGATAGGGACGCAAGACGGACAACGCTTTTGGGGGTATATTTTGACACCAGCCTGGATCCGCTTTCAGGAGGTGTTCTCCCGGTGCATGTTGCGCCATTGCTCTTCGAAGTCTTCAAAGCACCCTTTCAAGAGGCAGTTGTTACAAGATGCGTCACAAATTTGTGCTTGATCATGGCCGCACCTGGAAACCATAGATGTGACCACATTTGAGTGTTAAATCCAACATCAATGGCACCCCCTTCCAAGCACGAGTCTCAGAAGCTGGAAGCTTTTTTTTGCAGTTTCTTCCAAAGGTCCGTTTGGGACACATCGCGGCGCCAGGTTGACTTTTTGCAGGGATTTTGCGAGCCATGGCTGCCATGTTCCTTCTAGAAGCCAGCCCTTGCTGTCTCGTTTGTAGAGGGCCCCTCAGGGCTGAACCCACGTCATTGCTGGCTGTTCAAGTAATCGTCTAGATCCCCCAGTAGTACCCTTTTACCAACTTTTTTGGGGGAGGGTCCCCCTACTAAAATAGACTACAGAGAAAAGGGCAGCCTTATTCTAACCTCTCTACTGGAGGACCTAGTCATGCTAGTGACAGAGCTTTGGGAACCTTCAAGAACCGGTCGCAGAAGCCGTGCCATGGCTGCTCCGTGCGCCCCTTCATGCCTTGAGTCCACGGGGTGGGGACTGAGCCCCAAAGCTGGGGCCTGCTGATCTCCAAGAGGCAAATCGATGTGCAGCAAATTAACATGCTCGAAGTGCGACCTATGTTGCGGCGTCAGCTACAGGCCCAAAGCCGTGTAAGGGAAAAGAGCCTCAGAGGGTTCGCAGCATTGACTTAGCCTCGGAGATCATGCGCAAAAGAGAGTTCAGGAGGTTTGTTCATTGCGATGGGGCAATTTCGAAATGTAAGCTCAGGCTGCCATTAGGTGCTTCAAGGTCTAGTTTCTCTGCTTCTGCTTGCTGGAGTCTCTTGTTTTTCATCAGATCCTACCTTGCAAGGCCTCCCAACGGGAGAAGTTTCCACCAACAGCCCGCTTTGCCAACACAAGTGGACCGCGGGTGGAAGTATGCCTTCTTGGCATCCGAAATGGCCTTATGAAGATGCGCCATGATGTTTACACAGGACTCGGTCCACCTTGAGCACACCCAGTAAAGATGAGCCTGATCAAAGGCCATTTTGCACGAATCAAGGGACACTTAAGTCGGAGATCGCGAGGTGTTGCCCCGCCCTGATATTTTAACTCTCATTGCTTAGGGATCTCCAAAGGGTGGAGAGCTTTCGGTGACAAAAAGGCCGCCTGCGGCAGGCGCGGGAATTGATGGTTCGCGATGAATGAGCTTTCTGGCAACCTGACGCGCCAAGCGCGCCGGGCAGCAAATTGACATACAAGTAGCACCCACCACAGATCTCAGGTAGGAGTAGAAATGGTCCTTTCCTGTTCCACCTTTCATGCCTGAGGGTCAAGACGCTGGTGAGTTGTATCTTACCAATACAGCGCAGTGCACGGGCCCTTTGTGGAAGACTTTCTCTCCTTTTGGAAAGGGATCCGATGCTCCTTGCCATGTTTGTTGAGCTGACTGACACCTAAACGTTGAGAAGAGTGACCAACGTTCTACTTGGTTCTCAGCCCGAATGAGGGAATGACCCTACAAACCATTTCCTATGGTTTCCTTGAAGGGAGTCCCCTTCCAGGGATGGGCAGAGTGATTTTGCTTGACCTTGCAGAGGCAGCAACAGCACATGGAGGCCTACCTGTTTCAAGACTCTTGCCCACTCAAATTGCGGCGAATTTGCCGAACAGAGTCCAGTGACGAAGTGGCGACTGGCCGTCCCGGAGGGGTTCGGCTGCGTCTTCGAACAGCCTGGGGTTTGTCACTGTTGGAACATCCGGCAATGCTGTTATTATGGGAAACATATAGCGAGCTCACTGCGGGAAACCGTTGAGGATTCTTCTCTACAGTCTGCATTGGATCATGGGAAATGGGGTTCCGAAGCCTCAAGTGAAGTGAAGCATGGCCCAATGCTCCACGCGTGTCCTGGCTCGTGGCGAAGTGTGCACCTGATACACATGATGCCGCCCCAAATTTTGCTTGGAGCATCAGCTGATATCAGCTGCTTCCAGTAAGGGGTTGATCAGTATCAATAGTTGCTCTGTTTGGCTCTCAAGAGGTGCAGTAACATCCTGAAGCTAAGACACAACCCGTATTCGAGGGGTAGCGGCATCGTTTTCAAAATCAGGGGCCCTGTCTTTCACTGCTTGACTTCTTAACCATATCCTGGTGCATGCACCCGGTAGGCAGGTCCTTTCAACATATGTCATCTATGCAGTAGCTGCTCACCAGACTGTGGTTTCAAGCGGAAGGCCAGGCCGACCGTTTTCGTTGTGTGGTTGTAGGTTTGTGTGTGTTCTGTGTTTGCGCCCTTGTGTGTGTGTGTGTGTGTGTTTGTGCGTGCGGTTGTGTGTTAGTGTGTTTCTACGTTTGTGCGGTTGTGTGTGTGTGTGTGTGTGTGTGTGTGTGTGTGTGTGTGTGTCTGTGTGTGTGTGTGTGCGTTTGTGTGTTCGTGTGGTTGTGTGGCTGTGTGCTTGTGTGCTTGTGTGTTTGTCTGTTTGTGTGTTTGTGTGTGTGGGTGCGTGATTCTGTGTTTGTGCGGTTGTGTGGTTGTGTTTTGTGTGGTTGTGTGCTTGTGTGGTTGTATGTTTGTTTGTGTGTGTTGTTGTTTGTGGTTGTGTGTTTGTGTGTTTGTGTGTTTGTGTGTTTGTGTGTGTGGGTGCGTGTTTCTGTGTTTGTGTGGTTTTGTGGTTTTTTGTGGTTGTGTGGTTCTGTGTTTCTGTGTGTTTGTGCTTGTTCGTGTGTTTGTGAGGGTGCGTGTGTTTGTGTGGGTGCGTGTTTGTGTGTTTGTGTGTTTGTGTGGTTGTTTGTGTGTGTGTGTGTGCTTGTGTGCTTGTGTGCTTGTGTGCTTGTGTTGTTTGTGTGTGTGGTTGTGTGGTTGTGTAAGAGTGTGGCTGTGTGTTTGTGTGTTTGTTGTGTGGTTGCGTGAGTGTGTGTGTGTGTGTGTGTCTGTGTGTGCGTGTGTTTTAGTGTGTTTGTTTGTTTGTGCGCTTGTTTGTTTGTGTGGTTGTGTATTTGTGTATTTGTGTATTTGTGTGGTTCTGCGTGTGCGTGTGCTTGTGTGTTTGTGAGTGTGCGTGTGTTTGTGTGGGTGCCTGAATGTGTGTTTGTGTGTTTGTGTGGTTCCATTTCCCAGCCCAGGACAACAACCGGGGTGCCCGTTTCAGGCAACTCATCAGAAGACAAGTACAGTTAGAACACTGTGTTGACTTCAGTTGGCTTGAGCAACTTCCAAAGGCCGAACCTGAGAGCGTCAGGCAATGCTGCCGGCATTCTCGCCGGAGAGCGAGAGGGGAGGCTACCTGGAGCCTTGGCGCGTTCTCCTTTCAAAAGAAGCAAATGAACAAGAGGCCTTTCAGACAGGCCGAACGTTCTTTTGTCAACAGCGACAGCTGGAAGGGTGAAGGGTTTGAGGCCGAGAAGAACTCAGGTGAGACGGGCTTACGCATGCCTTGTCAACAAGTTGTTCCTTTGGAACGAGTGACCCTTGGGAATCAGGCTATGCTTTCTTGTCGGGCCTCTCAGGATTGTCAGGAAGACCTGGTTTTCATAAGTTTCTTTCATGGCCAGCTGTGCAAGCGCCTCATGTGAAGACCAAAGAGCAGGGCGAACCTTGTGCACGGCACACTCATGCAACTAGATGCTTGTTTATTGTCTTGGTGTTGCGATTGTTTTTTGCGAGAGCTTTCTTTCAGATCCGAGCAGGCTGATCCCAATTTATCTTGAGCTTGAATTGTGATGTTGAGATCCGCAGAATGGGAGAGCAAGTGAGCCCCCTACCCTGCCAATGAGACAGGAGTTGTTGCTGGCTTACCTTGTGTTCCAGCAGGCTAGTGTAAGAAGAAGCCCCGATTTGAGCAGCAGAGCCCCAACTGCTCATTTTCATTGGGTTTCCGTGATGGGCGCTCTTAACTCAGACATAATCTCCAAGGCTTGTGCATGCGCACGGGTTCAGAGAGCCGAGGATGTCGAGCCAGGGCCGGACAGACCGAAGACGAGCCACTTCTCTACAACGCTTCAGCCCTGGATCCTCGGCAGTCAGAAGCCGTTCTTTACCTAAGCTCTCTCCAGAGGTAAACTACGGGCCTTCCTCTCAGAAGACGCAGTAGCAAGAGTGCATTTGGTTTGATTCGCTTGATTTGCATGGCGCCTGTGGGTTTGCGCTACCTGAACGCACGGTGTGTCCTTGATGGGGGGCTGCGCCTGCAATTTCACTTGGACGCAGACGATGGAGTTCCTTGAGAACCCCAAGCAGTTGGTCCATGTGTACGTTACACTTGCTTATTTTCCTTATTAAGGAGATGCGTCGTGTTTAGTGTTTGCCCATGTACATGTTAGATGTTGTTTGGCCGTGAAAGTCGAGGCTCACATGATCGATCTAGTTTCACCCTCACCGGGCATCACTGTTCCTACAAGCTGTGCCACATGTTTCATAGAGTCTGCGACTTCGCGTAGTGCGGGATGAAGCTGGCCGTCAGCTGCTACAACTGCCCCGCAATCGCAGATGAAAGATCCGATTGCTTTGGTGCATGCTGTGGGTTCTGCAGGGGCACGAGCAGGTCAATCAGGCTGCAACGCGTGGCAAACACCGAACAAGCCCCCTTCTGTAGCGTTCTTTCCTTTCCACATGGGTTTGTGTCAAAAAGTGGAATGGATGGAGGGGCCACAGGATAGGACGGAAGTATTCCAACAAGACAAGGCCAGTTTCGCGGGAATTGAACCAGCTTTAGTCAAAACCTTGGCTGACTAGTTAATTCGTTAACTTGACCTCGCACACGCGTGCGCTTGAAGAGGCAGGCGCAGGAAAAAGCCACAAGTGAGCTTGGGAAGCGTCCCACCCAATACCTGCTTGGTTCTTTGGAGCAATCCTACTCCGCCGACTTTATTCGAACGGCTTCACTTGACCGCTATTGGGTTGGATCTTTAGACTTTAACTTTTTGGGAAATCAAGGGGTTTTCCACTAAACCCGCAAAAGGTTAAACTTGTTGCAGGGGGGTCAACAGCAACCAAGTTCATCCGGCCACTTTTGGCCACCCCATGCGCAGCGCCTTTTGTGCGAGGCGCACCTTCTTCGTCGCTCGCTTGCCGGAGAGCAGCGAGGAGGCCAAGAGCCGGGCCAAGAGGAACCTGCTCCATTTCCAGGCGAGCGATTTGGGGATGGCTGCTTTGCTTTCAGCATCTTTTGCATCTTCTTATCATGGAGCCCTAAGGGGGGCTATGGGAGAAGGGTAGCCCCCCGTAGGTTTTTGTAGGGGTGCATGAGTGTACGCAGTGATAAGCAGCTGAGGGTTTCCAATGCCCGCAGGCAGTGTGGCCCCATGCGGCCCACAGTTGGATCTTTGTTGTTGAAACCGTGTGGCCCACCGAGGGGTCCACACTTCCTTTGATGCACAATTTCTGCGCTTTGCCGCATGGTTTAATTTTCGCAACTTTTGAGACAACTTTGCCCATTTGAAACGTGGCTTTTTCCACCAAAATAAAGGGACACCGCCATTTACAAGGCGATGCTCAGGTGTATAATGTAAGGATCCCTGTTACTTTTCAGGACGTGTCTTTAGGGAGTGTTGTTTTGAAGATGGGCCACTTCTGCTTGCCAAGTTCGAGGTGGGTTTTTGCGTTGGGCAGGGCCGCGTCTGTGGTGTGGCTTTGCGGTTTCGGGGATTTTCCAGGCTTGCGTTGCGCTCGTTGTGTGTGATTCAGTGCGAAAATGCGCGTTGCTGAGTTTTGTGCATTTTGGATAGATGGCTCGTGATTTGTCAAATGGCCAACGTTATGGGTGGCAGCCCGGAAACAAGTGCAACACTGCTTGCTGCACACGACTTGCCGCTTTGCAATAACTTTACGGGGCAAGAAACAGAAGGGACAGCTGGGTTGCAGCGTGGTGCCTTTGTGACTGCGTGGCAACATCGCGTGGCTGTGATTCGGAAATGAAACACGCGCCTTGGAGAAGCAAGCTGAAAGTGAGGCGCCTTTTTGCTGTTGGCGGCGTTTTTAGTTACGTGGCAGCGCTTTTTCAAAATCAAGCCTTCTGCGCAACATCGGTAGCAGGAAATCGGCGGAATTCGGCGAGAAATCGCCGGACTGTGGCAGAAGCAGGTTTCAGCATGTCGGAGTGTTAGTTGCGTTTCGGCGTTTTTTCTCGCTGGCGGCCTTTTTATACATTGTCGGCGGACATTTCTGCCTCCGGGGCCTTTCGCAGAAAGTTCTGCCGCCGCAAAGTCCAGGTATATACATACATATGGTGCATTTTAGAGCACGCCCACTCGGCGCTCTCACTCGTGAGAACCGGGGCTGTCCTAGAATTTGAAAACAATTGAGTCAAAGCCTCAGTCAACTCACATTGATCCGGCCATTTTTTGAACAAGCCGTGGCAAAAAGAAAGGGACACTATGAGAAAGGAAAATGTTGCTCAACAATGCAGATCTAAGTCCTTCGGGATTGAGCTCAAAAAGGCTGTTTGGCTGTTGCCGGTTGCAAAGCTGAAGCATCAGCGGCTCCAGCGCGCCCGCGCAATTACAACAGAGGCTTGTCTTGTTCGCAACGCCACAATAGTTCCAGTTCGCGTGGAAGGTGGCGCGGATCAGTAGGGCGGGGCGTTCCCTTTCAGGACTTTATAAAGGGGCGCCCCAAAAGTGAAATCCCCCATTTTGGGATTCCTCATTTCGAGACCAGCGGGTGAACCCAGAAAGTGAATCACCGGGTGAACCTAGCGAAGCGCCGGGTGAACCTAGACCCCAGACATTGAACTGAACCCAGAAAGCGGACCACCGTTGAACCTAAAAAGTGAACCACCAGGGCGTGTGTCTTTTCAGGCCAACTACTTGGTGGTCACCGCAGTGGTGCTGGCAACGCTGCAGCTGAACAATCCGCAGCTTGGCCCAATTGGCAATTAGGCAACTAGTATTCAAAGGTCAAGGTACTTCGTACAGTGTTGGTAACCATAATATTTGCGTCCCATTTGCCCATACTTACTGCTTGCCAGGTACCCTGCTCCATCAAGCAAGTCTTTGAGTCATCGGCTCATTCAGTTTTGGCCGGTCGTTAAGTGCAATTTTCGGTACTGGTTTAGCCCGGCATTGTGCCATTATTTCATGATGTTGCCTTCTAGCAAGCGTGTTTGCCTGAGTTCTGTGTGCCAGCCAGCCTATCGTCTTCAAAAACCCCGCTAAGGGATCGACCCATTTTACGGAGGGCTTACTCTCAAGCGTTGGGAGCCAATCTGAGTTTTTGTTTATTTCCTCCTTTTTTTTTTGGGGGGGGGGGGGTCAGTATTAGCAATTGCTTTTTGGCGTCGCTTCAGAACATGCCTAGCTGCCAGTTCTGCGGTGGTTGAAAGGGCGATCCTGGGAAGCACTTTGCGAAGGGAACCAACTATTCCAGGATGCCCCTTGCCACATGTCACAAAGTGATCTGTCCTTTGTCCTCTTTGTGTGGCTCGGGAACTCCAGAGCGAGTCAACAACAGGACATTAAGAGGCAAGAGGAACCTTTTGCCAATCAATTTTAACAGCAATAACAAAACCGCATGCCGCCTGCTTTCATATGCCTGCCACACTGGTGGCCAGCCCTGGCGCCGTTTGCAGAAAGGCCCCAAGTCTTTTGCCTTTGCCACACGCTCAGTGGATAAGCCTGGCCAAGCAACCTACCAGGGGGGCGGGCTGTGCGTGCTGATTGCCCGGGGCGCCATGGACGCGATAGACGCGGGCTTGGATGGTCCACACATCTGCAGGACAGCCGTGTCCATGTAGGCAGTGCTGGAGTGCGCCAGTTCCTGTTCTTCACAGGTGCTCCGAAGCACTGTCGCAATGCCCGAGCAGCAGGCTTACAAGGAGCCTTGTGCGCAGTAAGTACGTCCTGCAAATTTTGGCGATTGTGGAGCGGCCTGGCAATACAGTAATGGCGCGACGCAACTACTGGGCAGCGCTGCTCGACGGTGACCTTGCACGAGCACCACAGGGATGAAGTAGCACTAGACTCAAAGAAAGCTTGCAACTGCTGCTGCAGACCTCCAAAAAACTCTTGGAACACACAGAGCTTGTGCGCGGGTCCAAAATAGCGGTTTCAACTCCTCCATGGCAATGCATCCCTGGCCACCTTTGCCTCGGCATGTAAGGAAAAGGGTGTAAAGGAACTGGCGCAATTTCACGGTAATGAAGAAACCAGGCTTCTGCGCACACAGGTGTTAAGTAATTAAGGACTCACTGGGTTACCGGTGTTCTTAGCATATCTGGTCTGTCTACGGCTAAACTCATGGGCTGGGACGCACTGCTTGTGGCGCACTCGCTGCTAAGGAAGTGCATGCGCCCTACAGCACTACACTTGTTGCTCTGTCACATGAAGCGTGCGAAGCTCGCTTGGGGCACCATTGCCTAATTTGTGTGAGGCTCCTTAGTCTTTTTAGTGCGTCCCGCCGTGCGGCTGTTCGCACGCACTCGTCGGAAAAGTCCAGTACTTGCCAGACCCCGTACCTAGCTGGTCACAGGCTGTTGCTGGTGATTTTACTGTCTAACTGGCTGACTGGCTGGGTTTTGGATGGCTGTCACAGTGCAGGCTGGGCCTCGCGGCCACGGTCTTGGTGGCGGCGCTTTGGGCGCTGCTGCCTCAGCTGCAGCTGGCGCCCCCCTTTCGCCTTGCCGGGCTGGCGGCGGTGTCGTTGTTGGCTGCCTGGCGTGTGGGCTGCCAGGAAACACAAACGCAGTTGGACTACCAAGGGACCTTTGAAGTAGCTTCTGCGAATCCGGGTTTTCTGCCATGCGCTGGGGCGCCTTGCATGACTCAAGTATTGCCTTTCCAGGGCAGTTGTTTGTGTGAGTTTCGGCCTGAAAGGCCCTTGCATGCGATTGCCCCATCACTTTTTGGAGACTTGAAGGCCATGAAGGCGATGCAGGCCTTGAGGCCCTTTTTGTGCATGACATCATTGTCAACCGATTGCATTTCGGTCCGAAGGGGCCCTTTGAGCGATTTGACATTTAGCCATTGAGAGGAAAAGCCATGCAGCGCGTGCGACTTTGAGGACTCACTGTGGTGCAAGCAAGCAGTGCAGTCAGTTGGTAGCGGAGCCGCAGAGCGGCATATTTACAGCTGCAGCGCGGCGAAGCAGTTTTGGTGTGGGACTGCGGAACATAGCAGATGATGGCAGCGCCAGACCTTGCTTTAGGTTCTGCATCGAGCCCACCTCCTCCGCCTGACCGGCATGAGCGTCTATTTGATGACCTGCACGCAGCGTTTTAGGTTTCGAATCCTTCGCAGGACGAGGTCGTTTCCTGGACGGACGAGTGCTAGGAGCCTGTCAGGTAGAATAGAATCCATTGGGAAACCCCCTCTAAAGAGAGAGGGCCGGGTCTTCAGCAGCCCGTCAAAGTGCGCAATGATCTCAAGGGCGCTGAGCACCAGCGCGTCGCCCTCCAGGAGCCGTCGCGGGCGCGTCGTCAGCGCGCGGCTGTATTCCGCGCAGACCGGGCTGGCCCAAACCATGTCGAAGTGCCCCGACGGAAACGTCGTGTAGTCCCAGCTCCGGTGCGAGCCTTCGTGTGAGCGAAAGCAGAGGGTCGAGATGGATCTGGAAGTGCACGAATTGCGCAGCCACTCAGTTTAGCCGTGAAGGCGACTCTTGGATTTGCGACTTGTGCGGCAATCCGGATTTCCGACCAGAGGAGCTGACGCCCCTTGGCAGCGCGTACGGTGATGATGCTCGCGATTCAGACGCAGCAATTGCCCCCGGGTTTGGGACGTCGAGCAGGCGGTGGACCCCCTGGTTATCCTTTTGATGAAGGATACGAGCGTGCAGAGTCCGAGGCCCCGACCAACGACCCGTGTGTTGACCCCCCTTCAGATGGTTCTGCAGGGCGCAGGAGACACAGGCGAGGCAAGCGTGGCAACTACAATCAGGTTAATGCAGATCCGGATGAGGCAGTTCCTGGCCAAGCCATTGAGACTGCTCACCAGGCGAATTCTGGATCAGATGTTTCACGAAATCAAGTTTTGTTGCAGCAGCTGTTGACAGGGTGACCGAGGCCTTGACATGCAAGCCCACCTTGAAGGACGCTGACAAGGATTCATGGACCTCCCGGAAAGGCCCACAGCCTGGAGTGAGGTACACCTTGGCGGTACAACACACATGATGTGCGTGCATTCAGCAAGTGGAAGCGCAAGGTTGAGATTTGGGAGCGACAGGTTTCTGCATATTTGCCGAAGAATGAGGCGGCGCTTTTGCTGTATACGTCGCTCACCGGAGAGGCCGAAGATGAGATTGAGTACATGGACATGGCCCAGGTTGACAGCAAGGATGGCATCAGCCATATTATGTCTGTTTTGGAGGGCGCACTGCAGCAGAAGACAATTTTCCTGAAGAGACGGTATTTAGATGATTTTGAGCATTTGCAACGTTATGCCAATGAGACCCTGAGAGCTTTTGCAAACAGGTATCAACGTTGCGAAACTGCACTCCAAAGTGTAGGAATCAGTGTTGGCAGCATGTACGACTCTGAAGCGAGGGGATCGAGGTTGCTTGACCGGGCTCGGGTTTCAAGGGAGCACCAACGCATGATCCTGGTCGCAGCACACCACAGCCTGGATTTCCAGAGCATCAAGGATGCCATGATGCTGATGTTTCCTGATCACCGTAGAGCTCCACAGCTGTATGGACGTGACGGGAACGTTTTGAAAGGCGGTGGCAAGGGCGGCAAAGGTTCTGAGCATCCTGGAGGTAAGGGCGCTGGTAAATCTAAGGGTTCCCACCATTCATCAAGCTCCAGTTCAAGCAATGCAGCCCCACGCGAGCGGAGGGTGTACATCACTGATGAGGCACCCGAGGTGCAGGCAGATGATGAGATTCTTGCATCAGACGCCGGAGAGCCCGATGATGAAGACGCTGATGAGGCCGGGCTACCGGACATTCCGGAAGGCGATGCAGATGCTGATGAACAAGAAATTGATCCAGCAAGATGATTTGGATCAGCTTGCGCATGTGCTTACAGTGACGGCGAAGCGATTGCAATCGGCGACGCTGGGACGTAAGTACACTGGATATCAGAAGACGACTGCAAGCAGGAAGAAGAATTCACATTGCGCAGCATGTGGCGGCGCAGGTCACTGGTATGCGGATCCTGAATGTCCCATGGCTGGACAGGCAGACAAGAAGGGCAAGGGCAAGGGCGATGACGTTTCACAGCACAGCAACAGCAAGGGCAGGTTTGACAAGCGTGGCACTGGCGCGAAAAAGGTGCTGGCGGTTACAAGACATCCTGCTGGAGAAGAAATCACACACGCTGTAGCAGTGGATGAGCAAACCAAGGAGCCCACCTTCTTCTCCTATATGGCCGTTTCGGGACACGACGTTGTTCACAACATACAGGAGGTGCATGTGACTTCTCTTGCAGATTTCAAGGGCTATGTTGTTTTGGATACAGCTTGCCAACGTTCATGTACAAGCAGCACCTGGGTATCCAACCACACGCAGCTTTTGGGCAAGTGGCGGATGAAGCCCATGATGGTTGATTCATCAGATGATTTTCAATTTGGCGCAGGCGAGATGCAACGTTCCCACCAACGAGCTTATCTCCCAGCTGGCATCGGACAGCAATGTCTGGCCCTCGAAACGAGCGTTCTGGAGAACTCGTCGATTCCTTATTTGGGTAGCCTGCGGATGATGGAGAAGTTGGGATGTGTGATTGACATGCCGAGCCACAAGATTTGGTTGACTGCTTTTGGTATTTCTGTGCCACTGGTCAATATCAATGGGCACGTTGGAATGAACATTTGTGATTATCCTGAGGAAACGCATGAGAGCTGGAAAGCTCTTTCTGATGAGTCAATTTGGAAAACGCCAGACCCTGAAGTCGTGTTTCTTCCGCAGCACAAGCCGGCTGAAGTGTCGATTGCAGATCTGCCAGATGCCCATTCGTCACGCACCTCCGAGCTGGTTGACAGCATGGCGGCGGATCGTGATGATGGTGCGCAAGGCGGAGATGATGTTGCTTTCAGCAATGGCCAGCGCAGTGAGGCTGGGTCTACGGCCACGAAGATGGCTGGCATCTCACGAGCTTCTGCAGGAGGAACACGAGAAGCAGGCGCAGATCAGGGAGTACCACAAGGCAACGAAGGCGCCGAAAGCCGAATGCGTTCACCCGGAGTTTCAACGCTACGGCAACAAGTACGGCAGGTTCAGCAAGTGCCTTCGGTGCGGGATTCGGTACCGCTGGTCAGACGAAGCAGCAGCTTGGGAAGTGTTCCGACCAACCTCTTCACAAAGCTCTGCCTCGTTGCCGCTGCCTTCACCGGCATCAATCATACCCTCAGCGACTACAGGCAAGGCGGCGAATTCCATGGCTTCAGCAACGGCCAAGACCAAGGCGAAGACGAAATTTTCACGGGCCAGTTCGGGGAATACCTCAAAAGGTTCAACGACGAAGCAGCTGGTTCCGGCAGAGGAGGGCGAGATCCATCAGGACAGTTTCGAGATGGTCAGTGGCGAGCCTATGGAGGACACGGAGAGCGAGGTCAGCGCGGAGTACCGATGGGAGTGAGAAAGAGGTTGAAAGGTGAATGGAATTCAATTTCGAGAGTCTACCAGGCTGAGCTAGCAGGACTTCAAGAACGGCAAGAACATGGAAGGTTCAAGACCGACCTGCTGGAGCTCTACGCAGGTGAGGGGAAGCTAACCCGCGAGGCACATCACTATAACCTGACCACCACGGAGCCGCTGGACATCAAGAGCGGCACGGATTTGGGCTCCGACGAGGGCATGGCTTTGGTGGACTATCTGATGAAGGAGATGACTCCAATGTGCATAGCGGCAGGCTATACATGCACAAACTGGAGCCTGTTCAATGAGAACATGAACTTTCATCACCGGCTTCACGAGCTTGAGGAGAAGCGTGATGAAGAACGACCACGGCTGCGAAAGCTTTGCAGTTGGATGGATGAGACCGCGGAGAGAGGTGGATTCTACATCCTGGAGAACCCCCAGAAGTCAAGACTTTGGGAGGAGGAGTGCGTGCAGGAGTTGATCAACAAGCACAACGGTTTTATCAAGGACATCGATGGCGGTGCCTACGGCCAGATCAACCAAGAAGGCGATCCAGTCCGTAAGACCTTCAGGTTCGTAACGAACAGCAAGCACGTGGCCAATCTCTTGGACAAGCGCCTCACCGCGGAGGAGAAGAACATGTGTGTCCCCATTCAGGGACGTGAGACAAAGGAGAGCCAGGTCTACCCGGATTCGCTGATTCACGCGATCTTGCAGGGCATCCAGGCTGAGGCCAAAGAGTACAATAGAATTCGGTTCAACTCGAAGGTCCACATGGTGCACTACGCGAGGCCGGTGTCAGAGGTCGAAAGATGGGCCCCGATCCTGGCTGATGTGGAGAGGGTCTTCGAGGGCAACAGCTACAAGACGGTTGATGTGACCGAGAGCGATGAGATCTACCAGAAAGTGGTGGAGCTGGTCCCATGGAAGCTGACCAAGATTCAAGTGGTCAAGATGCCGCTGGTGAGGAGGTTCCCCATTCACTTCCCGTACACCCATCGTGGGTGTGCTCTGGAAACTACATCCGGGAAGATTGTGATCGAGTCCGAGGACGTGGCCAACATCAGGCACCTTAAGCAGCGATTCAGTGAGCCTGTCAAGGTTGGGATTATGTTCTACGGCACTGCGGAGGACGATGGCAAGGAGGAACCACCTGGAGATCCAGCACTACCAGTTCCAGATATGGGTACGGACATCACGTTCCCGAATTGTCCAACTGGTGTTGACAAATCAATCAGGAGGGCAATCGCGCGGCTTCACATCAATCTCGGACACGCCCAACGTCACGAGATGCAGCGCCTGCTAGCGTTGAATGGCGCCTTGAGTCAGCAAGCACAGCAAGGCATCAAGCACATGGTGTGCGGATCGTGCCAGAGGACAAAGACGCCAGCGAGAGTGAACCCGGCGTCTACACACGTGCCGTTGGGGCAATTTGGTGAAGTTTTGCAAGCAGATTTGTTCCATGTGAGGAGCATTGTGGGCGACAACTACATGATCCTGGGCGTGATCGACGAAGCGACACACCTACATGGAGCAAAAAGAGTGCCATCTCGAGATCCGGAAGTTCTGGCCAAGACCCTGGTGGAGATTTGGTGTCAAGCCTATGGATGGCCGATCCAGGTGAAGCTCGATCCGGACGGAGGGTGGCAAGGTCAATTTCGCGCACTTGCAGATCAAGCAGGTGTGCATTGCAGTGTAATACCAGCCGAATCTCATCACAAGATCGGTCTGATAGAACGGCACAACGCGGTTCTACGAGACAGTTTGGAGCGCGTGGTGGACAACCAGTCGGTGGCGACTGCAGAGGACATGGATTTAGCTGTGATCGCGGCCTTGCACGGCAAGAACAGCTTGGTTCATTTTCATGGAAGGCCACCGTACATGGCTGCTTTTGGTCGACTACCTCGTCTACCAGAAGAACTCCTGAGTGATCCACATGGTTTGGTGGTTGGCGAGTCCGTGGGTGAGAACCACAGGAAGGCCGAGCTCTACCGCTGCGAGGCAACCAAGGCGATTGCGGAGATGCAGGCAAGCGCATCGATGAGAAGGGCGCTTTTGAGGAAGACAGCTCTTCGTGCAAGTCAACTACCGGAGGTGGAACCAGGGAGCAAGATAGCTTACTGGAGGTGGCAACATCGAGCCAAGGGATCCAAGAAGAAGGGCGGCTTCTCCATCGGCAGATACCTTGGTCCAGATCCCGATGGTCGCTCATGTTGGATTCATACCGGTTCGACTACGGCAAGAGTGACTCCAGAGCAACTACGAGTGGCAACGTCTTTTGAGGATTGGACGCCCGACGAGGAGGCTATCCGCATCTTGAAGGACGGCGCAGCATCAATTCGACAAGATCTATGGGAAGATCACCGAGGAGAAGGGCCACCACAACAAGATGAGATGACGCGCACGGAGGAGGTCATAGAGGGCGAGTTTGGTGAGCCAGAGCTTGCAGCACTTCCTCATGCACTACCAACACCAGCTAAGCGAAAAGCTTCAGATGATCTCGGTGAAGAAGAAGCTCAACGTGGTGACTTGCAGCAGAACATCAACATCCACAACGAGGAGAACGTCCGAGTGGAAGTATCAGTCCTGCCTCAAGCCCCACTTCAACGAGCACAACAACCACGTGTCAGGTACGGCATGCACCCTGACCAACCTGAACTGCGAGTTCCGCTTCTACCCCCATCACGAGGGCGGTCAAGAGCCAGGTCACGGACTCCTTCGAGAAGGGAATCCACAACTACGGCGGCACCACCTCAAGCACTACTACCAGAGATAGAAGATGGAGCTATGGCAGATTCTGAGGCTGAGTTGGAACCTCAACTTGCCCTACCAGCACCTGACACAGCAGCATCAGCACAAGTTCCAGAAGCGCCAGATGAGCACATGCAACCGCCAGAACTACCTCTTGAACAACCAGCACAAGATCAGCTACTTCCACAGCCTGAAGGTCAAGTTGGTCAATCTGGCAATGACGTCCTCTACACCTACGTGATGGACAGCATTGGAGCTATCACGTTGATGGACGAAACATGGGATGGTTCGCCGGAGGTGGATGTTCCTTTTCCATGTAGGTCTTCTTACCGGGCCTATGTCAACAGCAAGAAGGAGGAGAACAAGCCGGAGGATGACGCAATGCTGAGCCATACTGGCAGCGAGACGAACAATGAAGACGGCAAGGGTATAGCACGTCGGATGACGCGAAAGGAAGCAAGGCAGCTTGATCGCGAGATTCCGTGGCGAGATATCCTGGAGATGAACGATAAGACGAGGGCGGAATACATCAAAGCAATACAGAAGGAGGAGGCCTCTTGGTTTGCTTGGAATGGTGTGACCCCCGTGGATGACGCAACGGCCGAAGCAATATTCCGTGATCCTGCAAGGCGAAAACGGATACTGAAGAGCCGATGCGCTTATCGAGACAAAAGCAAAGGCGCAGGTGCCTTACAAGCAAAAGCACGAGTAGTTGCTGTTGGATGTTCTGATCCGGACCTTTTTCAACTCAACCGGGACAGTCCTACACCCACAAGGTTGAGTGAATATCTGATTTTGAACATATACTGCAGTGGCCGGAACGGAATGGTTGGTTCTACGCGTTGCAGGTTTAAACTGTGGTCTGGAGATGTACGCACAGCTTTTCTGCAGGGCGAACAGGACAGCAACGAGAGCGAGGAGGATCTTTATATGGCTCCACCCAGAGACCCCCTCATAGAAGAAGCAGGAGCATATCCACATCGTCTGTATAAGATCACGGGCAACGTTTACGGACTGGCCAATAGTCCTCGGTTGTGGGCACGGGTGATCATCAGACGAATGACCGGAGCGCACTTCCGACAGGCCCCAATCGAACATATCTTCGATCTCCTTGATGTCATACAAGTCCTCGTTGTAGCACACCAGAAAATCATCGACATATGCCAATACCACGCACACCAATTCACGCTTGCCCGGCTCAACCTCCAAGTGCTTCAGAAACATCATCCGATCATATCCGTGACCATCACACGGCACGATGAGGACAACCCCATCACTTTCAAGGGCAAAGAGATATCAACAATATTCGAGGATGGCAGATTTAAGGTTCGCTTGGCACAGCCGAAGTTTATTTCTGCATTGGAACCAGGTCGTCTACCCCGTGGCCGATTGTCGGGTGAGACTTCTCTGACAGACCAGGAGCGTCAAGACTTTAAGTCTATGACTGGGAGTTTGCAGTGGCTGGCGGGTCAAACAAGACCGGATATTGCGAGTGTGGTATCACTTTCTTCAAAGGGTCCGAGAACGACAGTTGAGGACTTGAAGAATGTCATCGATACAATTGACTTTGTACGAAGCACACCGCAACACGGTATCGTTTTGGAGCCGGTTCCGATAAACCCTGGTACAGTGATTGCAGTTTTTGGTGACAGCGGCTGGGCAAATGCAGAGCAGACACGCAGTCAGCATGGTGCACTGATCGTTATTACATCACCGACGGTGACAGAACAAGTTGCACCTTGTGGGATCATTGACTGGAAGACGTCGAGGAGCCCGCGGGTTTGCAGAAGCACGCTGTCGGCAGAAGCAAGTGCAGCAGACATGGCAGTGGACAGAGGCGCGATGGTGAATGCTTCACTTTCTGAGTTGATCTGGGATGTGCCAGCACATCGCGTGGGACATCGTCTGCGTATGATTCAGATTACAGATGCAAAGAGCCTTTTCGACTGCATCAGCCGTGAGAATCCAAGTCTTGAAGACAAGCGTTCTCTGATAAGTGTGCGGTCGATACAGGAGATCATCAGCAGAGATGACATTTTCTGGACGCCAACTTTTCTGATGCGGGCGGATTCCTTGACGAAGGTTGACAAGGAGTTGCAAGTGCAGATGGCAGAGTGGTGCCAGAAGCCTTTTGTACAGCTCCGTGATGGGTCAAAGAAACAAAGATAAGTGTGAGTTTCGGCCTGAAAGGCCCTTGCATGCGATTGCCCCATCACTTTTGGAGACTTGAAGGCCATGAAGGCGATGCAGGCCTTGAGGCCCTTTTTGTGCGTGACATCATTGTCAACCGATTGCATTTCGGTCCGAAGGGGCCCTTTGAGCGATTTGACATTTAGCCATTGAGAGGAAAAGCCATGCAGCGCGTGCGACTTTGAGGACTCACTGTGGTGCAAGCAAACAGCGCAGTCAGAGTTTGAACGGGTTAACACTGGGTGGAAAGGCCTGAAACGAACATTTGTCGCGCATGTTACTTGAGTGCCTTCCTGAAGCGAGCTGGGCGTTGTTTTGGTGTCGCCGATGGCCGTGGCTCCGAATTAGTTCAATTCAGTCGCATCCTGCCTTCTGGTTTTCACCTACCCGGACGCACCCAAACACAGAATGGCCCAATTGCACCATGAGTGACGAAGCCTTATGGAACCCGTCTGGAGCCCACCCATGATGCAAGATCCATACATGTGCACTTCGTCTCATATTTATGAGTTGCAATTATTTGCCGAGAGAAAATTGGTGCCCAGAAAGCCGCCACGTTTTGACAACAGCTGTTCTTCCTCAAGGCCGCAAGCATTGACCCGCCTCTCTCCTGCGTCGTGCCCAGGGTTTGTGCCACGCCCGGAGCTCCTTTCACTAGGCATGTTCACATCTTGGTAGTGTCCCTGTTGACGGTCCTCGTGGGGAAACCAACATAGCACCATGTTTTCCTCTTGAAGAGGCGCCCTTTCAGGTACCATCCCAGAAGGGATCCTTTCCAGCAAGCCGCAACGAACGACAGGGGAACACTGGAACACGTTTGTTTCTTGAAAGATGGATTGTTGGATTCCGAATGGTTGGTCAACTGGACCTTTAGGTTCTGTACCTGGCGGCCGGGACGCTTCTCCTGAATCTGGCCTTCGTTGCGCTCCTGTGCAGCGTGTGCCATGCAGCCCTGCACCCGGGCTCTGTGGAGGCCAGACACCCCAGAAAACCCCCGTTCTCTCACCTCACCCAAAATGGGTGGGGTTTGAAGCCGCAGGGTTGATTTTGTTTTTGGCTTAGATATCTGTTTGTTTTGGGGTTTCTTTGTTGGTTCTCTGCAAAGATAGCTGTAAAGTTTCCAAAAGGATCCCCTTGGTCTCCCATGCCTACTGGAGGTTTGGGGTCCCATCAGGGAAGGCATATCAGTACTCTCGGCGGGAATGCAATGGCAACTCCAAGTGTGGACGATTCTTCCCGCACACATTTGCCTTTTCACACGGGACACCACCTGAAACCACCATGTTCAATTGGGTGGCTTAGCTTGCAAAACACCTCCCAGGAATGTGGCGGAATAGATCAAAAAGGATCCCTTGGCCGCCTTGGAATGGAGCACATGCTTCAGCCACCCCGCATGTCACCAGAGCAGCGTTCCCATTGCATGCTTGTCCAGATGTTATTGCCTGCTCAGGAAGGAAGCAAGAAACACAACCTACAGGGATCCATCGCCTGCCGCAGTTGGGCAACTGGCAGGTAGGGAATTTCGAGCTCATCAACGAGGCCTCCGAGGGGGCGGTGATTTTGGGGATGGGGTGGAAAGTGAGCTAAATTTCCGCCTGACGGGCGTGCATCGACATGAAGAGGCTGTGACTTGCACAGGACAAGTTGCCGATTGATCTTGGCCCACAAGGCGGAAGCATGGTGCATGTGCAATGGGGGCTTTGCTGTGAGCGGTGAACCTGGGGCGCACCAATCCACTCAAGCAGGAAGCACAGTAAAGACTTGGAGCGGTGCAGTGGGTCTTGTTGAGCCACTTCTCGTTTGCTCCAGAAAATGTGTGGCCAGCAAGGCTAGACAGGAAGGACACTGAGGGACACTGAGGGACCGCGGGTCACTCATCGTGCGATGTGCCCACGGATTTCTCGGCTATTGTAGAACAACTGGTTGCTTGCAATAGCCCGCATCTAATGTACCCCTTGGAAAAAGACAGTTGGTCCGTACGCGTTAGTGTTTGTATGTTTCCGGATTGGTGGTCAGTGCCAGGGATCCATGCTTAGGCTATGACTGGTGTTTCTACAGGTGTTCCTACACATCCCGTTTCGGGGACTGCCCGGGGGTCTCCATTTGGTCGAAGCTCCTCGAAAGGGCGAATGGGGGACTGCCGGTGGGCAGCTGGATCACAGATCACAGCTTTTTAGAGGACGGAAGCACCCAGAATGTCTCACGTTTCCGGACATCAGCTTCGAGCATGCAAGATGTGGGGTTTCAAGACTTTTTCTTTATTTCTTTCTTTCTTTCTTTCTGTGTTTCTTCCTTTTTTGTCTCGCTCTCTCTCTCTCTCTCTCTCTCTGTCTGTCTCGGGTGGTTCCTCTGTTGAGTTTCGTCAATGCCGTAGTAGCTGGGCAAGAAAAGCACCATGTGCAGTTGCAACTTAACAGCCTGGTTGTGGCCTGCCTTTGATTAAGAAGCGGAGGAACATCGCAGTGGACAGCCAACATCGCCAGGACGAGCTTTGAGAGAGGCGACCACCTGCGACGAGTTCAGCGCATCGGCGAGTCGGGAATTTCGCGAGAGGGGTGTTGTCCGGAGAGTTGTGGTTTCCGGGGTTAGCTGCACCCCTTCTGTTTTCAGGCTTGGTTGCACATGTGTGACACCCTTGAAGCCGTCAATGGATTTCCTCCGGACCGAACCCTTCAAGGAAGAAGCGGTGAGCCATGGGATGGCTGCAAAGAACTTGTGCAACACATCCATCAGCTGCCAGTTGAAGCTGCGGTTCTCTTTCAAGAGATCGGAATGCCTTGACAGCTTGCGGAGCCTTCGTGACTCAAAGCGTGTTCTTGTGCCTTGCGTGCCCGTGGCCTTCAGGCAAGCGCTGGGTTTCACCAGACGCTCGGTCCTCCAGTGCTATGTCACAGCTTTTGCCGGCTTTCCCTACCAAACCTTTGCTGTTGGGTGGCTCTGCGTGATTTGCTCATTTTCCCAATGGCCCCTTTTGAAGCACGAAGAGCAATGGTTTTGTGGCCTTCTTCCCTCCTTTTGTTTTCGGCCATTGCGGAACTCTGAAATTCGATTGCCCCCAAACGGCCGCCTGTTTCTGGCGACCTTCAGTGATGGCTGGGACCGCAGTTTGCTAGGCACAAGTTCGCTCCGCCTGCCACAGCGTAGCGCAGCAGGGAGGCTTCGCAGAAAAGGCTTGCGCCTTTGCGGCCTCAAGTTTGATGAAGCCATGTCATGAGGTTGCCACTGTCAATGAACATGCAAGGGCTTGCGAAGCGAGAGGCACGAACATGGCGCAGCTAAACTGGGCGCAACCTGGAGTCATTTGCAAGGATTCCGTTTTTCCTGATTGTACGGTTTGGGTCTTAGAACTGTAGCGGTCGTATACCGCGAAAAGACGGAGGGTGCTGATGACGTCGATTGCGGGGCCGAACTAATTAGACCATATTAGACCATGCCGCACCTCCACAACTCAACCGGAGTGTTCTGTTACACGTCAATCGACAAGATTTGTAGGGAATACCGGAAAAAAGGGAATATTAACGGAACCGGTCTCAAGTACTACAGCAATGAAAACAGTCTGAAACGGGCAGTTTGATGGAAAGGAGATGGGAAGGAGAATCAAGGAACATGATCTTGAGGAATGGCAAATGCTCTTTGGGCAGTCAGCCTGGACCAGGCGAGAAAAGCAAATTGCGCCTTGCTTCGCATGAGCTTGTTTTTTTTTAATATGTCCAGGAAGGAATATCTTCGCCATCAGCTCTTTATTTATCTTCATTTCACTAGCCAGGGGAAGCAGTCCCCAGATTCCAGGGTGCACGCATCAGGGCAACAGGACTGGCCATCAGGCTTCGTCATGCGCCATGCTTCCTGACTCCAAACCTTGTCAGGTATGCTCCTAAACAAGGAGTCGGGCGATACCTGGCTCACGTCCGAGAACTCCTCGGATCCCAAAAATGTTTGTTTTGGGCGGATGGGCGGGAGCCAAGCTTGCGGGCTCAAGCTTCCGCTCCTTTCGGCCTCCATCATGAAGAATGCGCCACGGCCGGATGTGGGAGATCGGGCATTCCGGCGGCCCTTCACTGCAATTGCGGCACCTGAGATTTGAAGTTTGTTCTGCTTGGAATTTCCGGGGAACTAAGTAAAGTTGGCAGTTGGGGCACGAGGAGCTGGGAAAGTGGACTGCATGCCTCAACAAAGCCATCGTTTCTGTTAAGTTTCTGGGGCAAATCAGGTTGAAGCCTCACGCTAGCCAAATCCGCCATTTCTTCAGAAGGTGGTTCGTGCGGTGTTCCTTAGTTCAGATTGAACGCAAACATGATTTCTGAAGCTGTGCGTGCGTGTGTGCTTCTGCATTGCGCGCCTTGTGCTTTCGATGCTGCCATCAAATACTCAACATATTTTCCAGCGCAACGCAACATCTTTCCAACCATCGTAGAAGCTGACAAGAACTTCCATTTGCTTAGCTGTTTTTTTGTTTAAATGTTTCCCCCCTTTTGGTTTTAAAGGGAATCTATCACTACTGGAAATATATATATATATATATATATATATATATATATATTTTTTCCAGGGTTTTAAGCAAATGGAGGAGAAGGTTTGGTAGGACTGTCCGCCCTTCCACAGAGAGCCCAGGTCTGAGGCTGAAGCTGCGGTGGCCGCTGGCCCAGTTTGCCAGAAATGGGAGCCCCACGTCGTCGGAACCTCGTGGGGAACAAACCGGCTCAACCCTGGAGCCTTAGGGCGGAGAATTCTCCGGCTGCCGCTTTGGTCAAAAGTGGGGAGCGTTTCTCAAGAAAATGCGGGGGTGCGCGAGTGTCGGCGCAGGAATCACCACCCCCTATCAGCAGAGGCTTTGCCCTAAACTTCAGGTAGTGATGAGCTACCCCCCCCAAAGCTACCCCCCCCAACAGAATAAGGGCTAGACGCTCCTTCTCAACTGACTGAGGTTTCAGGAGTCATGAGAGAGTGAGATGGCACGTGTTCCGGGCACGCGCCGCACAGGCTTCAGGGTTTCTTTTCGGTCCCTGTTTCAGCACTTTTTTGGGGCTCCTGTAAATCGTGCTATTTTTTTTTGGGGGGGGAGCTCCAGAATTGTGCAAATAGCGAAATTTTGAAGCTCCCCCCCAAAAAAAAACTAAGGCTTGACCACGCACCCCGGGGGCCTCTTTTGGGACCGCGCCTGCTCTCACCCCTTTTGAAAAGAGGGGGCCTCTAAATGGCGCTACGCATGCAGAGCAGTTGCGGTGTGACCATGGCCTTTAGGCCCTAGGCTGCCGAAATGGCAGGGCTTATTAAGCCTTATTAAGCCTTATTAAGCCTTATTAAGCCTTATTAAGCCACATTCGATAACCAGTAAATAAGGCTTATTAAGGCTTAATAAGGCTTAATAAGGCTTAGTAAGGCTTAATAAGGCTTAATAAGGCTTATTCCCCTTCACGCTGCTTGGCAGCGCAGGGTTGGTGCTTATTCATTTTGGGGGGGTGGCTTTGGGGGGGGTAGCTGCTCTCTTCCTGAAAACTTTGGCGCCTCGACAGTGTTGCCTTGTGCCTGGGGGCCCGTGGTTTGATGTGCTCACAAGAACAAGAGGGCAAAATGCAAACACGAAGAGTATCAGATTATCTTTATGTTTGATCTCGAGTCAGCCTAGGTGTCGCCACGTGTCTCAGCAATGGATGCCTGAGCTTCCCACTGGATTTCTACATGTGCAACACCAACTGGCTTTCACTTTTGTTTTCACTCATCGTCTAGTTTTTAAGTACTGTGCTTCATCCTCCTCATGCCGACTCATGCCTTGAGAGCCAAGTTCGGCATTGATGCCAAGTCCTTGTCACAACAGGAATGCACACCGTTCCTGTCGTCAAGGGAAGTTTCCGGGTTGCTTTTGCATGGCTGGTGACAACAAAACTGATGCACCAAGGACGCGCCCAATGATTCTGGCTGTAAGGCGTGTGGAGGGAGCGTAATCATCAGCTGGATGCGCTTCGAAAGACGCACATACTTTGATTTGAGTCGCTCGTAAGGAGGGGCCAGCGACGAGACAGGTCATCAAACGGGGATGCATTTGGGGCCGTTGTCTGTAAGCCCCAAGCCCCTCTTTGATCAAAAAGCGAAGAGGGAAGACCCGGCGGACACTCGCAGGTAGCTACTCCACCGGTGGCAGAGGAGCAGCATTTGTTAGATGCTGCTCCTTGGCTTGGGGCATCTCGGCGTATGAGACGTCACGGTCGTGTGGTGTCACTGGTTGTCTGAGGTACCCTGCTCAGGTGGGATTGAAGGGAATCCAAAAGGACAACCATGGTCAAAAGACCTGGTGATGGTCAACAGGTATAGCGCAATGGTCGCAACGACTGATTAGGGTTGGTAGGGTGATCATGGACAAACGCTTTACACCATTGCAAGGCCTCCTGTTGAAGCTGAGGCCATGGCTCGCATACGGGGGTTTCACCAGGCAGTTGTGTCATATGCAGCTGCTGCAGTACTCCGCAAATTCGCATGGGACCGGTTGCCCAAGAGCAGTTTCCTCCAGGTTGCCCTGCAGGAGGATACTCTTTGGTGCGATTCCTTGGATGACTCTGTCGGCCCTCAGAAAACTACTTTAAGAAGGGCTCCCCTTTGCTTCTGAGGGATTTGGAGGAGACGGTGTGATATTGCTGCAAAAGCCTGCTACGAAGATAGGTTCACCTGGGGTCCCTAAAGCAAGTCCGGAGGCTGACCCCTGAGAAGAACGGTTCTTGTGACGGGCCTTTGGAAAAGCTCCATGTCGTATTTGCAACTTTTTTATGTGGTTAGTATCTTTGTCCAAATGTGAGGAGTCCGCCAAAATGGAGTCCATTAAGCGCTCTGACTCAACTCAGAATGATGGGGCTCTGGAAGCGGCTTCCCGTGAAGGGGGAAGCGCATGTCCAGGTCTAGTGATGTGCTGTGGGGCTGCCGTATGCAGCAACCGTAGTGATTGGGCTTGTTGTGCGCTATTCCTTTGGCAGCCCAAGCAAGATATCCGGGGGCCACCTTTCTTTGGCGGGTAGACCAGCCATGTGTTGGCCCTATTGTTTGGGCTGTGATGCGGCGGGAACGCCCATCGGCCATGCAGCGCCCGCCTCGCGCTTGAGGAGAGAAGAAGCCCATCTTCCTTTAGCCAGATGCTGCCGATGCACGGCTGCAGTTGCGGAGTTTCTGAATGTTGCCGCACGGTATGGACCCAAAAAATAAAAATAGCCAGACACTGGGAGGTCGCTGTGCGCTATTTTGAGCCACAACCATGTGCGGAATCGCCCACTAAAGAACAACCTATTTGATTTTCACATCTTTGGACGTTTCCTCTTCAAATCTCTTCGGCATTTGTCGGCAAAAAGTCAAGCCAAGTTGTTCTGGCGCGTGAGCCCATTGTAGCTCCCGACTTGGTAGAGCACGCGTTTGGTGCATCTTGGCGGCGGACGTCCCTGCCCCTTCTTTGCCGAGACACGACCAACAACTGAAGGCTCCCTTTCGTAGTTTTTAGAAAGTTGCGAACCGCGAGTTTGCCCCGCCTTCATCGTATAGATGTTATTTCTTCATGGGGTTGCATGGGTCATGCGGGACAGGATGTTTTTTTTTTTTTTGCAGGCATTCGGGTGACTTGAACGCGCGCACGGCACTGGTGGATGTGCCTGGATGGATGGATAGATGGATGAGCGTGGATGGATGAATGCATGGGCGCTGGTCTGAAGAAGAGAAGGGAAGGAAGGATGAGTCCCAGGGGGCTTGTGCCGAGTAGTTGAGCTAAGCACATTTATTCGTCAAGAAGCTGTCTTGAATGAAGCGCGCACTTCTTGCTTCTTTCACCTCCAAAAGGCACTTCATCCAGGTGTTGGCACTTATGTGGCGGACAGGCTCACGCGTTCTCAGCCTGAAGGGCCGGATATGATGCAACTGCTAAGGCCGATTGGTTATGGAGAAGAATTCACGCGGCCTTACCGGCCTTACCTTGGGTGTTGACACATGCTTATCTCAGGAATTTTCCCTACTTGGAAACCGTTTACTTCCACAGGGTAATTCTTATGCTTCAGACAGGTGATTGGCTCTTCAAGATGTTTGTCCGGGCTGCAATTCAAAGGCACATAACTACTGTTACCCATGCGAAGCCACACGTGCAGCAGCAGAGTGTTCCTTCCTTCGCTTGCCCTTCTTAGGGTTTCGGGTTCTGCGTTTTAGGGTAGGGTTGGGCGTGCTTAGGTTGACGATTTTGTTTTGCTAGGCCTGGGCTTTGGTTCAAGCTTGAGGTTTTGTGTTGTGGGCTGTTCAGGGGCTCGGGAACAAGTTTTAGGATTGAGGGTTTCGGATTTGGGGCTAAGGCTCAGACTCAGCACGCAACAACAATTATAAAGTTGGCACGAGCCGGCATGTGATGGGACGTTTCTGCTGCAGCTGCCACATATTGTTGCGGGCTGTCGTGGGACGGTCGCGGAGTTCACAAGCGGAAGGGCAAGTTGTTTTTACGAATTGAGTCATGTGGGGGAGTCTCAACACAAACTGTTCAAAGCATGTCCGGGCTCAGGATGGAGGCCCAACCCACCGGACTGACGGCAGTCACCGGGGACGTGTCGCCCAAGAAGCGCCTGGAGGACCTGCGGGGCAAAGAGGCTGAAGGATGGAATGGTGGGGCATTAAATCTGTCTATTTTGTGGTGAGCTTACCTGGGGGCAACAAGCGCTCACCATGATGTAGCCCTTTTACTTGGGGATCCCTTACTGCAGGGTTTGGAACTAGCGTGCAATTTGAGGATTAAATGGCTATGATCATGATCATTTGATGTTGTGTGATGGTGAAGCACTCTAAAAGGCTCGTGGACGGCCATTCCAAGGCTTAAGGCCTTAAGGCCATCCCTGAAACCGCATCGCCGCAGTCTTTTTTCGCGGGGAACTTGTCCTCGAAGCTTAAGTTTGGAATCACCACTCAGATGAGACAGCATGCACTTTCAGACCGGCGCTGCTGCTGTGCTCTTTGAAGTTCAGGTCTTAGCTGCCTAGATCGGAGCCTGTATCTCTTGCTTTCCAATAATCCCTCCAAGCCCTGGCAATTCTACAAGCCGAACCTGCTCCTACCTCAGGGGAAGTGGAACGTCACGAGCCACAGCATGTTTCGCCGTTGTTAGAAGCCAGCAGCGCGAAGTTCACAGAGGAACACAGGCCTGTGGCAGCTTGGCTGTTGGAATGCAGACTCTTCTGCCGCAAATTGATCAGCAACAACAGCTGACGTGATCTGCCAGTTTGAAGCAATACGCCTGTCTATTCAACATAGATCTCGGCAAACTTCTAGCAGCTCTTTCTGTGGGATGTGTGGGGCCCGGGAATTCCAGGGGCCCGGAGCGCGAGCCAATACCTAGAGCACCAGCACTCGACCTGGACAATTCCGCCAGTCAAGTGCCCAGAAGACAGCCTGAAATGCTATGTTTTGGGTGCCCATGAATATCAGTGGGCACCTTTTTCGTCGCCTTGCTGAGCCAAGACCCTCTGGACGCAACGACAGAGAGAGAGAGAGAGAAAGAAAATAATAGAGAGAAAAACAAGTGCCCAGAAGCCCGGCGCGTCAGTGTTCTGCCCCTTCAGATTTGGCTCGGCAAGGGAACCTCAGATCTCCCCAGGCTCCGACAGCTTAGATGCATGAGCAGTGTGTGACCTTACTCCAAACTGTGATCCGCCAGCGAGTTGTTCTGTAAGAAATTCACATCTTTGGAGGATGGGGCTTGGTTGAAAGCACCTGGGGGCCCACAGGTGCCGCAAACGATAGAAACCTGAACCCCGAGCAGAGACAGAGATCTGGCCGTTTTAGGCACCTGGCGGTTTTTCGGGGGAACCCTGGCGGGAGCTTTGCGCAGGACGAACCTCTTCCGGGCAGGCCGGCGTTGGTGTCCTGTTTGGGTCAGATTGGCCAGAAGTAGGCGGAATCTGCTGGTGTCGCTCTGGTTCGTTTTCTGCGGCTACCGTGCTTCATTCGTTTGTGGAACTTAGATGGGGTTGGTTGGTAGCCGAGTCATAGCTGGGTTTGTGTGCCTGCATTGAGGGAAACCACTGAATGTGATGCGGCAGCTGAGGGCCAATCGGAATTGCATGGCTAGCTCTCGGGATCATGTATCGTGGCAAGTCACGGATGTATGGTGACCCAGGGCCGATCTGATCGTTTGTTGCGATCAATGGCAATTCAAAGGAGGACTTTTTGGCATTTTGCTTTTGAAACTTGGGCCATTCAGCATCTGCACATTTCCACGCGCCTCCAAGAGTCTGCCTTAGGAGGGAGTGCGAGGGTCCGTTGGCACTGTAGGCTTGACCAGGTCGTTTTGCAGCAAAGGCTACATAGAGAAAAAGCGAAACACACATACACACGTGAGCTTCGGTCAAAAAGCAAAAAACAATAATCTAGTCTCAACTATTGTCAGTTTGGGTGAGACATTCGTGGACCCAGAAAACTCACGAATGTCCCCAGTGAGGGTATGCGCGTAATGTTCACCATGGCTCACGTGACTTGTTGCAACCAAAACACATCCAACGCTTGACTTTACCTGGCACCGGCTCGCCAGCTCTTCTGTCCGCATGCCAGGAAGTGACTTGTCAGGGGGCTTTCGAAAATAGGGGATCACCTCTTTTGGGGTCTTGGAAGAAAATCAAAAGGAAGCCCGCCATTTTTAGGCGTTTTAGGGCTCTCCTAAATTTGGATACATTCATTTGTTGCTCTAGTGACCATGCCTTGGGTTGAGTGCGCTCAACAAGTGCGTTGACTTGACAGTGAAGGGGCCAGGCATCGGGCCCCACCGTCCCACCCCCCTTCTCCGCCTGTTGAACTTCTTACATCGTATATGTTCTTATCCCGAAACTGCCCATACGTTGCCATTGCCCCGAAAGGAAGCCAAAAGGGAATGAGCAAGTGCTGCATTTTCTGAGCCAATTTCCCCGTCGGAATGCTGCCAGGCTTGGAGCTTGCACAAACCTCGCCTGCGTATGCGCTTCGGCGCCTTGCCTTCACAGCTCTTCGGGTTGCTCAGTGGTTCAAAGCCGACCTTTGAACCTTTTGGTTTTCCCTTTTTGGTCTACTTTTAGTAGAGGTCCCAAAGATGAACCTATGAATTTCAGGTCCTTTGGGGCAACTGAGGTTGAGGCCCGGCAACTTATGCAGGTGAAGGGGGCGGTTGGCGGCCTTGAAATGGCCCTGGATTCCTGGACTTGGATTGTAGGGTCGCGTGGCCTCAATCAGCATCCTGGGCGAACATGGAAACGTGCCCCCACAGAATCCCGCGCAGGTTTGCAAGAAGAAAATCCCCACCAACTTCTCATTCATCCATGCGTCATTGTGCATTCCCGAAAGTGCAGCTTCTGGCTTCTGGTGCAGCCAGGCTGATGCGAAACACCTCTCGCAAAGGCGATGTTTCACAATTTTCCACCAACAGCAACGCATGCTCGCCAGGGTCCGGAGATTCTTAGGCCCACTGTGCCAACGCACGCCAACAGTTCTATTTGCGGATTTTGGGTTTTGGCTCTTAATGAGTTTCTTATCTTGCATAAACGACGCACCATTCCGCAATTCCCAAATTGCCACCAGTTCTCCAACGCGAAGATGCCACTTCTTCTTTAGGTGGTTTTGGGTAATGCGGTTTTGGGTATCTTTTGGGTCGTGGCATCTCAAAAGGTGGATACCTTTCATGTCCATGCCTTGAGTGAAGGTCTGCCACTAAGGAGTTCCAGGTCTCGGCGGCTTCGGCGGCTTGCACATTACCGTGGGAGGGGAAGGGGGGGAACCTTGACGCCTTTGTGTTGGAAACCACGTGTCATGGCCCAACAGTGGGCATTTCATTCTAGCTGGCCGGCAAAGTTGAGTTTGCGCGGGAGCAGCGTCTCAATGGCGACACGAGCGATGAAATGTTCGTTCGTTCGTTGAGCCTTCAGCACCATTAAGGCGCCTGGCTAACGCCATCAGTGCGCATGCGGGATCGGTCGTCCGTTTCAAGTGAGATCACAGTCCTCCGAAAATGGGCTTTTAGGGGAATGGGTAGGGGAGTGGTCCGGGGCAGAAATTCAAATCCGAAACATTAACCGCGGCCTGGTACGCCGGGGGGTGGCTGAACTGTTTGCGGAGAGCCGCACTGCGCCAGAGGACGCTGTTTTGTGCCAGAGGGCACTAGGTCGGTCGGAAACACCGTACCGCCTTGCGCCAAAGGACGCCGTCAGTGTATGGTGTGTCAGTGGAGTTGTTGTTGTTGTGAGTCTCTTGTTTCGCGGAGAGCCGCGGTGCGCCAGAGGACGCTATCAAGAGTTCCCTTTGTTGCCGCCCTATTACCTTACACCTGGGCTGAGCGGAGAGCCGCCGTGCGCCTGAGGACGCCGCCCTACGCCTGTGATAACACAGGACCCAGCAAACCAAGGGTTGGTCGTGATCGTGGAAGACCTATCGAGCGATCACCTTTCCCAGTGGGCAGTAATTGCAGAAAACGGCTCAGCCTTCACGACTGCCTTTCCCTGCTTTTTTCTGTTCGAGTTACGCATTCTGTCGCTTCATGCGGCTCTCGTGTTTGCTTCGATCGTGCGCGTTTGCAAACACGATGTTGCAGCACAAGCACGTTCGCTGCGCATCGCCAGGTCCTCTGCATTGGCTTTCGTGAGACTGTCGTTGTGTGATAGACGGCCACTTTTTGTTGCATTTCCGGCATGTGAGGTTCTGTTCTTCACTTCCTCGGCATCCGCGTTTGTGTCGCTCGACCGCCTGGTCGAGTCGTTTCTTGGTTTGCCCCTGTTGCACTTGCTGCCACCCGCACTCGCACTGCCAGTATAGGCCAGCGCCGTCTCGTGTAGGGGCGCGTTGGAGGCACGCGCCTTCGTGGCGCGTCCGTTTGGCCATGGTCGGACAGAGCGCATCGCAGAACGTGCATCGCAGGTTAAGCTCCGCATCGCCTCTACAGCGAGCCTCGTGGTATAGACGGTTGACTCGTGTGCCCACTTCGGTGTTGCATTTGCGACACTTGTGCGGCGGCAGCTCTTTCAAAGGCACCTGACTGCACTCTCGTTCATGTCCCGCACACACATCTGCGTGGCGGAACACTTTGCCACACTGTCGGCAGACTTCCGCTGTTTCCTTGGTCAATTCGCCGCTGTGCGGCTCGGTCCATCTCTTACTCTGGCATCCCACCTGGCCCCGCGCCCCCTGACCTGCAAGTCGGTCTGCGTTTTCGTTGCCTGGGTGCGCTGCATGTCCCTTTACCCAAGTCCACCGGATGTCCCTCGTGTTTGACACCTTCTTGACCAGTTGCTGGACGGATTTGGCTAGCGCTTGATTGGTTCGCGGCTCGGTACGCCCTCTGGGAGTCGTAGTAGATATGCAAGGCCGTATCTCCCGGTCCCGGCGCCTCCGTGTCGATCCAGACGAGCGCCTCGGCTATAGCCGTGAGTTCAGCCGTGTTATTGGTCGCCTTGTCCGCCCCCAGATAGCGCTGGTCCGTAGCGTCAGTCAGTACTGGTCCATGCAGTTCAGCAATCGCGCACACTCCGTCGGGCAACGCGTACACGGCTACTCCCCATCCGGCGCCTTCGCTGTCTGCTGCGCCTCCGGAGCCGTCCGTGAACACGTGCCAAGTAGGCGGCGGTTCAGGGATGTCTGGCGCGATGTGCTGTAGCCGGTCTTGAACCATTGCGGGTCCCCTGCACTGATGTCGCGTCTTGGCGTAGGCGTTCGGGAAGCGGCCCTTGCACTCTTTGCAGACGTGTTCTTGCATGGTGGTCTTTGTGGGGTCGAACACTGCGTGTTGACTGTCATAATGGCTCCGAAGGTGACGGACGTCGACCGCTTGGTGATTACACACTGGGCATTCCCCTCGCGCCAGTTGACTGGATCGCTTTGTCCACACCGTTCTGCGCAACCTGAGTCTCGGCGGCGTCGGTAGGGGGGGCGGTCGTCCAGGTCGCCAAGCGTTGATGGCTCTCTTTTGATGTGGCTTTAGAACTGGCCGCGGAAGTCCGCGCTTGATATGCGCGTCCCACGTCGGTCTCTCCTGTGCCAGTCGGAACCAGTCGAGCTCCGGTATGTCAGCCAGTTTCAGCACCGTCTGTAACCACTTCTGCTGTCGCGTGGGTCCGAACTGACCCGGCTCTGCGTCCTGCCAATGCCCCCACATGGCGATCTTAGGTAGTCTGTGCGTCGGCATTCGTGCTACATGGCCCATCCATCGCAAGGTTTGTCTGGCCAACACCTTCTCGATGGGTTCCCATTGCGCCATGGCGTGTAGGTCCTGATTCCGCACATGATACTCATGCATGGCCATACGGTCCAGTCCCAACGCCCTTTGGATCGCGTAATTTTGTCTGGTTTGCAAGTGCTCAACTTGGGCCCGGGTCCAGGCCCGAGACCTGCCAAAAGCAGTGAGGGTCGGCACGATGATGCTGTGCATCACCTTGAGTCTGGTTGCGAACCGTATCCCGCTGGTAGCGCCCCTGCCCTTGGAGCTTCCGAGGCTCCACGCCTTGGCGACTGCTCTGGCCCGTTGCATGGCCATGCTACCCCGATGAATGGTATCCTTCCATTGCGTAGCAGTGGCTGACAGGTAGCCTCCTACGTGCCGGACTGTGTCGGGCAAGTCCGCATCGCGTCCTCGTTTTTCTGGGCGTGCGGCTGGGACGATGCGCAAGGTTTCCGTTTTGTTGCGGTTCAGCTTTTCGCCCCAGTCCGTGAAGGTCGTTTCCAGCATGCTGTCCGCCGCGACCGCCTCGCTTTCCTGGGCGAACGTCGCCGTGTCATCTGCAAACTGGATGTCGCCCAAGATATCCTGTCGGATCTGACGGTTGCTGTTTAGACAAGCCTGTCGCTTGGTAAATTGTCCTGTGATCTTGGTCTTCCACTGTATCCCAGGTTGCGCGCCTGTTTCCTCGGCGGCTCTGCTGCGACGGGTCCTGTAATCCGCCATCACTGCCGCGTGATACACGTTGAAAAGAGGAGGGCTGCTCGGGCAGCCCTCCTTTAATCCCCGTCCCGCAGTATACCCATCTGATAGGACAGCGCCGCTCTGCACGCGAAACGACGTGTAGTCGTGTAGGGCCTGACACACGCGGATAAAGCCTGTTCCAGCTCCCCATTTGTCGAGCAATGTCCAGAGTGCCAGTCGGTTCACTCGGGGGTATGCCTTTTCTATATCGTAGAGTGTTACGATTACCGGCTCGGTCGGGCCAGATGACACCACCTCCTCAGTGATGCGTCTGGAAACTTGCAGAACGTCATCAACGCCGCGATTGCGCCGAAATCCTTGTTGACGCTCGTCCATGAACTCTTCCGTGTGTGTCTGAAGCCGGTTGGCGACGATGCGCGCCACCACTTTTGCCCCCACGCTGAGGAGCGTAACTCCCCTCCAGTTGTTCTTGTCTGATCGAGGTTGCTTCTGTTTCCATAGTGGCACGATAATGGCCGTCTTCCATGCCTCTGGCCAGTCGTGAGCCTCTTGTCCGAGTTGCGTGCTGGTCGCGTCCATCCACATTGTTTGTATGATAGTACATAGCTGATGGTGCATTTCATCTGGCGCCCATCGTAGTGCCTCCACCGTAACGCCATCAATGCCCGGGGCCTTGCCGAGCTTCATTGTTTTTATGGCTTTTTGGATTTCCGCTTGGTTCGGCTTTTCGTCCATCCATGTGGCTCGGTCCGCTCGCTCGACGACGTTGGCCCAGATACGGTCGTGTACCGGTTGTGTGCCGTCCTGTATGCGGCGAAAGTGCTCCTTCCACGCCTGGGCTTCCATAACCGGGTTGTCCGGCTGCGGTGCGCCGCCGTGCTGGCCTCGAGTCACCGCCCTCCCCCGCAATTGTCTAATCAGGTCGTAAAGTGCCCGGCTGTCGTTTCTAGCCGCTGCAGTCTCGGCCTGATTGCTCAACTGATTCCACCATGTGTCCTCCCACTCTCTTAGTTGGCGTCGTTTGCGTCGCGTGGCCGCCTGAACCAGTCTCCAGGCCTGCGCGCAAAAGTCCGCGGCTTCCTCATCTTCCTCCTGCCTGTAGGCCCATTCCTCAGCTTTGTCTCTGGCCGCTTTGGCCGCGGCCACCGCGAAACTGAGCCGGCGTAGTTCCGCCTCTTTACCGTCTAGCCATGGCCGTGGGGGTTTGGGCTCGACCGGGCCAAACACCTTTCGGGCGGCCGCTGTGGTGACGTTTATGATGTCGTTCCAGTGCATGGGGCTGGTCCTGTCTGTGAGCTGCGCTCTGATTTCTTCTGCGTACTGCGCACGTAGTCTTTTGGCGGCTGGTTCATCACCTCTTCCGGCTACCCATGCCCAGCGCTTTGCGCGTTGCGCGGGGGCAGTCATCCCCTGTGGCGGCGCAATTTTGAAGCTGATCTCGACGGGATTGTGGTCAGTATATTCCCCCCATCCGGTCAACCCGCCGGTCCAGGCTACTTCTTCGTGCAGTGTGAGCACCCTCTTCACGTTGTTGAGTTGCGGTCTTTCCACCAGAATGTAATCGATCAGGTGTCCGCTTTTCCATCGTGGGTGCCTCCACGTAGTCTTGTTCTTCTGGCTTGTCCATGTGTTTGTCACCACCAGGTTTTCTGCCTGACAGCTGTCCAACATCATGCGTCCTTTTTCATTGCATCTGCCGTGTCCGTGTGGTCCCAACGCCTGTTCCTCTCCATTTGTGCGGCTTCCGACCTCCCCGTTGAAATCTCCGCCAATGAGAGTGTGGAAACCTCCTGGCCTGCGTTCCCGGACCCTCCCGAGTTTGTCATAGACTGCCGCTACGGTTTCCCGGTTTGCCTCGCTACTCGGTACATAGACTGATATCAGTGATACCCCCCGTTTGTTGGTGCACGGGATTTGTACACTGATTACTCGACACGTCCCTTCCATTCCGTCTGTATGAACTACGCAGCCTCCGCGTTCCCATGCCATTGTGAGCTTTGTTCCCAGTGCTATTGCCACTTTTCCCCTGTGTATGATCGTCCATGTTTCCTTCTTTGTGCTAAACGTCATTCGTCCCCTTTCACCCAGCGTTACATCTTGTAGTAGCGCTGCGTCCCATTTTCGCAACTGCCAGACCTCTGCCATGTGCCGAAGTTTGGTCGCGACGTCCACCCGCCCGTGCACAGCGCCCAGTCGGCGAGTGTTCCATGTGCCGATCCGTATGTCATGGTGAGTTCGTCTTGTCTGTCTTTGCCGCTTTAAGAACTTTCCCCATTGCACTCGTCTATGTTTGCGTAATTTGTCGGCTTTCCGGAGTACCGCGTTTCTGCTTTGCCCATGTGTGCTACCCGTCAGTAGTTGTGCTGCGAGGGTGGCCCAGTATGTGGCCGCTTTTCGGCGGCGTTTTCTACCGGCTCGGCCTGCCATTTGTGCTTGAGCTTCTACACGGCAGCCGATGTGCGCATGATGGTGTTCTATGGGGCGGAGTTCATTGTTGTCTATCACGTGAGTTGATTCGGCTATGTCTGCTCAATTCCTGCCATCGGCATTCTCCTCAATTAGTTCGGAGAGTCGGAGCCCACCCGCCTCTACCCGGAGTAGGGCTGAAGCCCGGAGAGGAAGTGGTACGGCCGTCGAGTCCTCAAGAGGCCATCTTCCCAAGTCCAGGTTCAACCGGTATCTACCCCGTTGCTCCTCGTCGGTCGGTCTACACCAACCACCTCTATTAAGAGGAGGGACGTTTGCCTCACCCTATGTATTTCCTGATTGTGTCAGTCTTTTCCTGATGTTTGTGACTTTTCCGCGTGCGATGTTCCTTGGTTCGATTCCATCCTCATCTCTGTTGCTAATTGTCTGCATGTCCTCCCCTTGTGACCCGGATCCGATGATTACCTCGCATGTGGGGTGAGTTTCCAGGGCGCACCACGCGGAGGTTTGGAGCACGCGCGACCATCGGTTGGCGGCCGATGGTCCACTGATGGCACAATGAGAGGGAGTATCAATGCGCCAGCTGGCTGCTTCATTTCATCTCCTCATGAGTTCAGTAAGAAAGGAAAAGACAAAACAAGGAAACAACACAGAAAAAAAGGAAACCCACACGCACGCCAAGCAACCCGCGGCAAGCGTCCAAGGGGCCCGACGAGAAAAGAAAGGAAAAAAAAAAGCGTTCTTTTCAGTCATTCTTCCAATGTGTCTCGCGCGTGCTGCGATGAAATGTTGCCTTCTGGCCGGCAAGTGGAACTACCTTCTGGCTGGAACCTCTCCAAGCTCCGGTTGGACGTAATCCGGATGGGGGCCCTTGTTCTATCTTGGATGCTGCATGAACACATGCAGTTTTTCATTGCTAGGCCATACGTTCTTTCTGTGGCGTGTCCTCGGTAATGTGTTGTCGCGACATGGTTGCCTGTGACAGTTGAATGGGGAACAGGGGTGCTTGAGCATATTCCTTTGCACTTAGTTAGTTGGTTGTCTTCTTGTTTGCAGCTGTAGGGCGTGGAGAAACTGACGTCCTACATCGAAGTGCGACAAGTGTTTTTCAAGATCGGGAGCCAACAACGGCAAGTGCTTTACAGCCGGCTGCCTGTTTTAACCCGTGGTTTCTTGGCCACTTAGTTTCGAGGTAGGCGCAGCCAGCAGAATGCTCAGAATACTTGGCCTCTGTAGCCCAGGATGAGAGGCCCATGGCAGACGACGTTGCTCCTTGGATCAATTTACGATGGCCCCATGGGCTTGAAAGGATGTCAAAACATGGGTGTTTCTTTTGGTCAGTTTTGGTTGAACATATTGTCTTCCACTGGTTTCTGATTGGTTCGAATCATTTACCAGTGCCATCTAGCTATATTGTAAAGTTGGCAACGGCACCTCGACAAAATTCTCAAGACATAAACCCATGCAGATGTAAATGTCCATGGTTATGTGTGTTTCAACTTTTCGCAATACTGGACGCATTCAATGTACACCCTCCCTCAAAATTGGAACCTAGAACAACGCCTCCGTTAGGTGCTGCAGGCAAGCGACGCCACCGGCCTCCTGTGCAACTCGGCAACAAAGTCCGAGCCCAGAAGCCATTCTGGATGCAAAGATGCACCCCCGCCCCATCAGAATGCATCACAGAACACTTCTAAGAACCACTGTTCTTTTCCCAAACGAGCAAAAACACATGGCGGTGTGGCCACACATGTCTTGGGCAATGTGCCCCAGAAACTTTAGCTTTAGAGCCTCCGGCTCAGTCCGCCGACATTGGCATCTAGCTTGTCTCCTTCTTCCTCTCGCCCGTGTCCCCCTAGTATGCTCTTCTGTCCTCTCTGGTTCCCCCATCCTCCCCGCCGAACCATGCCTCCAAGTAAAATGTTGGGAAAGGGTGGCGACCAAACAGGGCGTACAATTGCGAACAGGAAGGCTCGCCGTTTAGGGCACCTTAGTGTTGGGTGGTATGTCATGGCCACTGCATGTCAGTTTGGAAGTATCCGACACGAAGGACATTGGGGGCGACACTTGGAAGGAAGCTGGGGTTGGGGAATTTGCCAGGACATTTGGGGGAAACTGGGGGGAAAATTGGGGGGAAGTCGGATGGAAATTGAAAGGAAAGTGGGAGGGAATTGGTGAGAAAGTAAGGCGCAATTTGCGGGGAAGCATTGAGGGAAATTAGGGGAAATTGGGGGGAAATTGGTGCCAATTGCCAAGGAAATCGGAAAACACAATGTTTTTTTTTCAATGGTGTCAGCAAAGGAAAAACACCGAACACCGTGTGTCTCAAAGTTTTCCGCAAAAGGCAGCACAAAACCTCAGCCGGCAGAAAGAGGCGGCGGGAGGATTCGAGCCTGGGACCCCCGTTCCTGCACACCCGCTCCCCGAAGACTACGTTTAGTGGAACGTCATCAAATTGCCGCGCGGTACGCGGGGGAGGGGGGGGGGGGGTGGCGACCGAAATTTGACGTGTCCCGGGGGGGGACTAAGGGGGGGGTTATCCTCTATCCTCTCTTAGGTATCCAATAGTCCTCTCTTAGGTATCCGACACGCCGAACAATGTCGGCGGACTCCAAACAGTGCTTGGAGCCTTCTTCTCTCCAGCAGAATTCCCATGTCTGGAGTGTCAGGATCATTGCATGCTCGGATCGAAGCCAAAGCTTCTCACCCGCCTATTCAGTGCCCTTACCGCCCCTGACCTCAGCAGCGAAGCTTTCAAGTAGAGCATGTGGGGAGATTTCTGACCAACCTCTTTTTACTTGTAAGCCAGGATGCATATGCCCTTGGTGCCAGGTGTTTCATTTTGGAAGGATCCTTCATTATCCTTCACTTGGGGCTATGTGTCCATTTTGTTTGGGTGCTTCAAGGGCGTTGTCGACCGGGTCGGTTGAGTCTTGCGGCCGGCCGCTAGTACTAGAGGCAATGCCAACGAGCCTCACTCTCCGTCGGCCCTGGCAGCGTGGAAGCAGGTTCGCGAATTCAAGGCGGCGCCGGCAGGGGAGGGGCTGGGGGGCTTTCTTGTTTGGAGGGGTTTGCGATTCTGGCGGCTGCTCATGCTGCGTAGAGAGCCTTCTGGGTCAAGTGGCGAATGTTTCAATTTGCGTGGCTTGTCTCGGATGGTTTGCTTGAGCTATTCCAGTGCCTTGGCTGGAATTACGCGTAAGCATGAACGCCAGTTCCACTCCTGAAGCACTCCCTGCACGGGCAATGGCTTCTGTTTGAGCATCGGTTTGTCCAGCCCAAACGTAAGCTGATGCAATAGCCACTGCCCTAGCTACATGTCTAATTCCCCCTACCCCCGTGCAAGGCTTCCTTGAACGCAGTCACTACAGGGGGCAGCTGCTGGCAAAGTCAAATGATAACAATTGAAGCCTGGCAAGTTCGAGTTGTTTCCAATCAGCAGCAAATGTGTGAAAGCAATCAGTGAACCCTTGCAGTTAAGCGGCCTTTCCTGAATGGGTGAGCAGCGGCAAACGAGGGGCCATCCGCATTTGATGATGTCAACGGGTTGATAGCGACCCCTCGCTACGTCATTCGAACTCCAAGTGCGGCTGCGTTCAGATCGTCGTCCCAAAGCACGGCCGAAAACTCGGGGTACGCTACGACGACTCCGACGGCAAAACTCTGGTCATTAAGTGCCTGGAACCGGGTGGCTTCTACGAGCCTTGGCAGACCGTGCCTGAATTTGGCATGCCTTCTGCAAGCGCGCCCTGATCCAAGGAAGTTTGGCGGTGTTTTCACTTGCAACATGTTTTTGCACGGGAGCAGGCAAGAATCACTTTGGCTTGAAGGCGGAGTTGTAGCATGATTTGAACAGTCAACTGTTTATCCTGCCCTGGTTTGCTGACATGGGTTTTAGGGCATCAATCACAGTTGTGGTCACTCAAGCTATTTGATGGCACTCGGAATGTGGATACTTAACTTCTCAGAAGTTGTTGTCATTGCTTACCTCACTGAAGTAGGGCTTTCCAAAACCATCTAGACAAAACCCAGCTTGTTGCTTTTGCATTGGCATTCACATTTTGTGTTCTGGGCGGGTTGCGTTGGGTTCGAATCGGGGAAGCTGTAGCACACATGTTGAGATATCAGCCTTTTACAAGCATACGTAACGTGTTTTTTTACCTTGCAGCGCGGGGAAGCTTCGCAAAACCTTTTGAAGTAGTGCTCCTGGCCATCATGCTTTGCAGTGTAGAGATTGGCAGAAAGTGCCGACTTTTCCGCGGAAGCCCGCGTTCAGGCCCGCGGGGCAGAAACCCTGTTGAGTGACACCCCCTTGCACTTTGGAGGAAGGTGTTGGGTGGCCCTCCAAGCAGCTCGAGGCACCCTTGTTGGATCTTTTTGGGGTTGTTTGAAAGGGAAGGCTTTGTCGGACTCCCCCTTTTGCCTCGTACTAGTCTTGATTAGTTGTAGTGTTGCATTGTAGTACCGGTAGTACTTGGGTCTTTAGCTGCGGGCTGAATGCCAGTCCCGCAATTCTGGGAGCTGAGAACACATTTGTGCCAACGCGTTTTTCAAGAAACCAAGAAGAGCAAGTGTACAGCCCCACAACCTTTCGCTTGGCTCGCTTCGAGCAAGTGGCAGCAGTCACTAGGGAGTGATGGGAATGACCAACACTCACAGTTTGTTTAGCCAGTAGGATTGTTGTTTTTTTCTTTCTTTTTACAGATCTGCTGCTAGTGTTCATTTCTTTAGACAGTTTTTTGGATTTAGTTGGAAATTAGGATGGAATAAGATAGTCTTTCCTCAATGCGACGGAGAGGTCCTACAGTAGCGTCTGGTGATGCTTGCTGCCTTGCTGAACGCCTTGATCCATCCAAATTTGGTACCGATTAAGAGGTACTACACACGCCCCGTGTCTGTAAGTTCTGGCACCTGTCCCCAGCATGACTGGGTTGAGCAGCAGGACATCCCAGGAGTTTTGGCTTAACGCTGTTGGTTCCGCTGGTAGGATTTTGGAGTTTACATGCTTGTAGGGCTCAGCCCAGGTTGGTTTGTGAAAACAAGGGTTGTAGGGCTTTATGTTGATGGTTGGCTCGCAGGTCCGGAATTCGGGGAGGTTTGAGTGCCGTGTCGGCCCAGGGTGCGGGTTTCGCAAAAGGCTTGACAAACGATGTGGTTTGTTGGTTGTTTATGTTTGATTGGGTCTTGTGTACGTGTCTCGTTTGGGGGAAAGCGATGGTTGAACCAGTGGCTACTTGGCTTCCAAGCTGATGCCAATGCAAAGCCCAGGAGACCGTCATGAAGCATCCTTCGGAGAAATGGGTGCCTTGGACCACCGCTCGCAATCGCGATCCGTTCGGCCTAGCCATGCCAACGAAAGGCCGCTTCCAAGAAAGGGGTCAACGAGGTCTTTGGGAGGCCTCCTTCTGGATTCAACTGAAGCAAAAGCAGGTTTCTGGCTGGGGCGCGGGTCGATTGATTGATTAGATCACTTGAGTTGGTGGAGCTTCTCATAGGAAGGATTACCTCGCCCATACTTCAACATATGTTTATGTGAGATGCCGCCCCTTTCTGACAAGGACGACGCAACTTGTAAACTCACGGAAAGCATCCTCTCACTTAGTGCAAAAAGCAAGCCTCTCCCATGGCTCCATGGCTCACATGCCAGGCGATGATTGAGGATCGCATCGTGGACACCTGGCTCTCAGAAGTGGGTTGGCGCGTTTTGAGGCTGCCCCCTTTTTGGGCCGGGTCAAACGGAACCGACCGATTGGGTAGTTGTTCTCTTTTTTTTGTTTTTTAAATTGGGGGTCCCTGTTTTGGCACAAATGCAGGGATTCCGCTTGCCCCACGAGTTTGCTCAGGTCAACTAGATTCTCGATGGTCTCCACCCTTCAATGAAATCCGGATCGTGTTCAGAATGCAGACCTCTGAAGGGCCGGCATGGTGCGAGGGGTGGTCATTGCTTGGCCCAGTCATTGCGAGGCACCTTTCCTTTCCCATTGCTCCGCGGCGTTCTGCGCGTGACCACAGAAAAGAGAGGGACGCCCCTCCATACCCATGGCAACTAAGCGAAGATGATTTGGCGAGGACGTTTTAGAAGGGAGGCAACAGGAAGTTCCGCAAGTCGGGCAGAGACATTATGAAAGCTCAGAGGGGGTTTCGAACAGAACCAAGGTCACCTCTTCAAATACGGGCCTCTCCTTTGTGAAGAATTTGATCGGTCAGTTTGGGGTTTTACATCCGTTGCATCCGCAGTGTGGCTGTTCAAGCGTGAAAATGTGCGAGCAGCGCACTTGGACGGTTTGTTGTTTCCTTTTGGGCCCCAATCCGGTAACCCTTGAATCTATAGGTTATCAGCCGTAGGCCCCTAGCTCTAAGCAATGGACGGTTCCCTTGTGCCAGTTGATGGATCCAGCATGCCTGTGGATGCTGCCGGAGCTAGCTCCGGCAACGCCACCGGCGGCGGTGTGCGAATGTTCGCATCAAGCGCTAATGCGCAATACAACCGCACCCTGATGAATTCCCTTCAACTGTACAATACCGCAATCTTTGCTTTTGGGAATGATGCAGCCATTAGGTCTGAAGCCGAAGCCCTGCATCAAGCAGCTGTAACGCATTTGCAAGCGGAAAACCGTGAGGAGCTCCGTGCCGCACAGAATCAGCTGCATGCACACTACGCTGAATGTGTGCAAGCCCAGTCGCATAGGATTCGTGAATACGAACAGCGAGTGAGCGATGAGTTCATGCAAGAAGTGAACTTCGCTGAAGCTAGGATAAGCCAAGTGTGTGAGGAAAATGCCCAAGCATTGCATGAAGCGGAAATGGGACGCAAAACAACTGAGTTTAGGCAAGCCATCGAATCCACCCTGGCTGAAGCCCAGCAGCTCCTCCATGAGCAAGCTGCCAAGCATGCCGATGACACAGCCCGTGTCGAGGCTACACACGCCAGAACGGTTGACATGATGGCACACCAAAACGGGCTTCTGCAGGACGAGCTTGATGAGCTGAAGAAGTATCAGAAGCAACACGACCTCCGCGAGGATGGATCGAAGCCCAAAGGGGTAGGTGATACCCGAGAGGATTCACCAGAGTTGATGACCGACGACATGAAGTCAGCTCGGTCCCAAAGGTCAATGTTGGACCCGTTGACCCATCCGTTTCAATATGCAAAGGAAAAGTTGAGGTCGCTTGTTACCTATGACGGTTACGGGGATGAATATACCCCTAGCGTGATTCCAACTGCCGAATGCGAAGCACTGCCCGCAGATGCTCGCGATCCGCAAGGACCAGCTGAAAAGCCATCAGGTAGCAGCCGATCCCCGGTGAAAACAAGTGCACCGGTCCCACCCCTGCAATTCTCTCAGGGGCCAATGTCAACTGACCGCAAGCAGGGTGGTAAGCCTCCCGGCGGTCCGCCACCTGATGATGATGGCGATGGCGATGGTGATGAAGACGAAGGTGATGGCCTTGGGCCTAACCTCGGCCAAGAAGCATTCGCCAAAATGTTGATGAAGTTAGTAAAAGGCCACACGAACGATGAAAAGCCCAGAACCCGCGAAAGCGAGACGTTGCGATTCAAGGAGATGCCAACTCCTGAAACGTACCGTGAATGGAAAACATCGGTTCGTGAGGATGTCCGCGCTGCATCTGACCGTCCAGACGAGGCTTGGCCTTGGATCATGGAAGTCTGGTCTGATCGCGAGGACAAGAAGAAGCTGTTGGAGGAGCTCGGCGAACCGGGAAAATTCGTGACCCTAGACACGAAGATTCTCGCAGCGCTCACGCGTTCAGCGAAAGGCGATCTGGCTCAGCGAATCCTAACAGCAAAGGAAGAATGTGCCAAGGAGGGAAAGGCCATGAGAGGAAGGCAGGTCTTGTTTATGTTTGACCAATATTTCAAGACCAGTGAAGAAGCCGGAAACCTCTACTCCTTGGAGGACCTGTTGCGTGTCTCGCGACACGGCGAAGGAATCATCGATCTCAAGCGTTTCCTAAATGCTTGGGATTCCGTGATCGCCGGCATGAAAAAGCCGCCGGAAGAAAAGGTGTTGAAAGACATCTTGCTTCGCCAAGTGAGAAGCTGCCATTTGTTGCGGTACGACATCGACACATATGATCGTTGCCGTGATGATGATCCCAATAAATCGTACGATTTCCTAATGCGCTGCATGAGGGATCTAATCGAGAGGGATAGGCTTCGCGAGAACCGAGAGCGCGTGTCCAAGGTCAATGCCAGTAAAGCCCCGACGCCCAAGGCTGGTGCTGCCGCTCCTGAAAAGAGGGACCCCAAGAAAAAGAGCGCACCTAAGCCGAAGGACACCGAGGAGAAGTACTGTTTTGACTTCCAGAAGGGCTCGTGCACGAGGGGGGCAAACTGCCCTTACGCGCACCGCAAGGAGCCGCGAGGACGCTCCGCGACCCGCGGCAGGCCAAGTTCCCCCAAAGGCGGTAAAGGAGAGAAAGCACCGTGTTCTTTCTTTGCCCAAGGGAAGTGCACGAGAGGTGACAAATGCAAGTTTAGCCATGCCTCCACGGGCGGCAAATCTGCCGCCGCGGCATCGAGCAGCGAGGCCAATGCAAATCCTGCGGCTAAGAAGCGTGCAAATTCACCTAAGCCTAAGCCCAAGGCCAAAGCCGCTGCAGTCTGCACCAGGTACGCCATGTTCGCAAAGCCGATCGATCCAATCGGAGTGTCATTCGACACCAATGCTCATGTGCATGAGATCCCCGCCGAAGGCGATGGTTTTAAGCTTGAGTATGAGGAACGGCAGTACAATAGGATGTTTCCAAGTGCCAAGGACTGCCCCAGGCCGACCAAAGGGACTAACAAGGCAGCGCGCAAGGCCGCGAACCAGTTGAATGCCGTAGTCAAAGCCATGGAGAATGGAGCCCAGCCCGCTTGTGGTTTCATGTGCGATGTGGAATCCGATTCCATCTCAAGCCTATCGTGTGATGAGTGCCTGAGAGTTGCCATGCCGCCTCACGATGTTCGCAAGGATGTCGAAGCGCCAAGGGCAGCCACCCCTGCCCCAAAGGGAAAGGATGTGTGGCTCATTGATTCCGGTAGTGAGCAGGACCTCATCAGCAAGGCTGCACTGAGGAATGCGTCCAAGGCAATCCGAAAACAGGCCCCGCAGCCTATTCGCCTTGTGACTGCAAACGGAAACATCACTGCTTCCGAGATCGCCGACATCAATGTCGATGCATTGTGCGAGCCTGCTCAGCCTTACATCCTCGAGAGTTCTCCCGCAGTGCTGTCGCTGGGTGTGAAGTGTCTGGATCAAGGATATTCCTTTCATTGGGAATCCGGGAAGGCACCAACCATGGTTCGCCCTGACGGTGCTCTGATCCAGCTCAAGGTTGACGGTCATGTGCCATACATGGACTCTAGTTGTGAAGCTGAGCCATCGTTGAGTGCAGTAGCAGCATCAAAGCCAGCGCCTGCGCCAGTTCATGACGAAGGCATCGACGAAGGTGATGATCCCGACGACGAAGTTGAGCGGTTTGTGAGATCCCGCAAAGAGCAAGATCTGGTTGCCGAAGCAGGTACCAAAGAGCACTTGTTTGCACACTATCCGAAGAATCCCTTTTGCCGCACTTGCCAACGTGCCAAGATGCTTGCCCCATATGCAAGATCGAAAGGCGGGCAGGGAAGGCTCGAGACGAAAGCGTTTGGAGATCACATCATTGCTGATCATGTGATTCTCAAGGCCAACATCGAGCAAGGCATAAAAGGTGAATGGTGTGCTCTTGTGATCAAGGACGTGCATACGCAGTTCAGGTACGTTTACCCGTCGACCAGCAAAAGCACGGAGCAATCCGTTGCAGGGATCCAGCATTTCATTTCCGGTAGGGATGAGGTTGAGGTTCTCTACACTGATAACTCCCGGGAATTGAAAGCCGCAATAGAGCAGTTGGGGTACCGTCATCAGACCTCCATTGAATATGTTGATTCTTCCAAATCTTTCGTGGAAAGGGAAATCAGACATCTGTTGGAGGGAGCACGTGCGAACCTTGTTCAGTCAGGGTTCCCACTGTCGATGTGGCCATTTGCCATCCAGCACAATGCAGTTGCGACCAACATCCTGCCACAGTTGAATGGAAACGATTCGCCATGGTACCTCAGGTTTAACAAGACCTTTGATGAAGCTGAGATACCTTTCGGAGCAAAGATACTGTTCTGGAACAACCCTGCACGAGCTGACAATCAGGCAGGCAAGACTTCGCCAACATCGAATGAAGGCGTGTTTCTCGGGTACCATATTCAGCCTGGGTTCGCATGGAAGGGTGAGTTCCTCGTTGCAAAACTAGAAGGGCTCGATTACCATATCGAACATGCGTCCCTCACGGTACAGCGAACTAAGCGCATTGAGCTTCCGACCGATGAGTTCATCTTCCCGATGAGGTTGTTGAAAGACCCTGCATCTCATCCACCTGTTGCCAGTGCTAGGACACGAGATGATCCTGTGCCGTTGGAACGTGGGCAAGCCCACATCGAGGAACCCGCCGCATCGGAGAAATCCGAAGCGAAGACCAAGCCTGTCGTGCCCGACAAAGGCGGTGCATTCGACCCGAGCATAATGCCTGATGGGTCACCAGTACCTGATGGCTATGTGTGGGATGGGGTTCGGCTCGTCCGTAGGAAGGCCGGATCCAAAAGGCCTCCCGATATCCCGTCTGACATGTGGGTCATGCTCGGCAGCCAGGACCGAAAGGCCCTAACCCAGCAGTACGAAGATCAGCTCCGTGCAGATGCCAAGAAGGCAGTGCTTGAGACAGCAGTCTCTTCGGAGGCCAGATCCGAGCACCCCGAAGCCGCATCGAGTGCAAAGCCGACCAGCGCCGCCCGCGAGGGCGAGCCGACATTGCCTGTGATCCGGCACGCGCCTGCGATGTCCGTTCTTCCGGAACGTGACAAGTCATCGAAGGAGCCGCATCGCCCGCAATTGCGTGAGTTGGTCAAAGAGCGAATCAAGAAGGTTGAATTTGATGTTGCTCTTGAACTGTTCAGTGCAGTCGTTGCAAGGCTTGTGCCAAAAGCCGAAGTAGCCAATACGCCAAAGGCCCAAGCTGCTCTTGACAAGGAATGGGAAAACCTTCGAAAGAAAGGCACTTGGGACGAGTTCAGAGTAAACGAGTGTAGGCGCGTCATCAGAGAAGCCCAGAACAAAGGGGAAAAGGTCCACATTGGAAGGATTTTCGAGGCTTGTTACGAGAAGGGTAGCGAGCTTCCTGATGATGATCCCAACAAGAAATTCAAAGGAAGGACCGTTTTCCAAGGGAACAATGTTTACGATGAAAACTCTGTTGCAGCATTATTTGCGGAGCTAGGGTCCAGCCCAGCGTCAATGGAGGCAGCCAAAATCCTCGACGCTTTCGGGTCGCAGCCCGGCTACCGCAAGGCGCAAGCCGATGCGAAGCAAGCCTACATTCAAGCCCTGTTCAAAGGCGTTCCCACATGGCTTAGATTGCCCAAGAACAGATGGCCCAGCCATTGGAGCAAACAATACATTGACCCCATTGTTCCACTTGTGCTAGCCTTGTACGGACATCCCGATTCAGGGGGGCTTTGGGAAAAGCACCTCGAAGATGCCCTTAGCAAGCAAGGCTTTGTAAGAGTGTTGCCCGAAATATGGACATCCATTTTCCATCATCCGGAACTCGACCTGCTGCTCGTCGTATACGTTGATGACTTCAAGCTTGCAGGACCCGCCGGCAGCCTTGATAAGGGATGGGAGTTGATCGGGAAGGTTGTCGAGATCGACGCGCCCGAGCCATTCGGCAGATACTTTGGGTGTCATCACATCGAAAAGAACAATGTCAGATTGTCTAAAGAGGAACACCCTTTTAATCACGTGTTTGAGGGTTCTGCGCAACACGCGGGTGTTTGCTCTCAAAGAAGGACTGAGGACTACTGGGAGCATGATGAGAACACGAAAACGTGGACACGCTATCACTTGCAGCCCAGAAAGTGCCTTTTCCGTCCTAAGGAGCAAATGAGTGCATTCGCTTGCAGCCTCGACCCCCAGCGTGTGACAATCAAAGATCAATCCAAATCAAGTCCAATTTGCGATGAGTGGTCGCGTCATGCAAGTGATCGCATTTCTGCGGACACCGCGTGGTGGACCGGACGTACTGTGTTTTCCTACGGTGAGAATCAGGAAGCAGCTTTGCAATGTGCATTGCCCTCAAAGCCTGGATCAATGAGAGACAAAACCGCGGCCAAGAAAGAAGTCAAGGTTTCGAAGTTCAAAGGACCCGAAACGATATGCGATAAACCTGTTGGTTGTATGACTAAAGAAGTCAACATTGTTGAGTACGACATGTCTGATTTCCTCAAGTCATGCGTCGACGCATATTGCGAACTTGCCAAGGTGAACGTTTCTTCGTTGAGTAAGGTTAGCACTCCATTCATTGGTTCGAAGGTCGCGAGACCTGTCGTAAATGAAGAGGAGCCAAAGGGCAGGCTTCAAACGATCGCTGCAAAAGTACTAATGAAGATTCTATTCGCAGCCCGCATGGCTAGGTATGACCTGCTAAGAGCCACGCAAAGCCTTGCCTCGCGCGTGAGTAAATGGTCCACTGAGTGCGACAGCGCTCTACATCGGCTTGTGTCTTACATACACTGTTCGAAGGACCTAAAGATGCGAGGTTTTATCGGGGATAAGTTCTCTGATTGTAGGCTGTGGTTGTTCGCTGACGCGGATTGGGCAGGCGAATACGACTCGCATAGTACAACTGGTTGCACCATGATCCTGGTAGGGCCAAACACGTACTACCCACTGAATGCCTTCAGTAGGAAGCAGACAGCGACCGCAACAAGCTCGACTGAAGCCGAGGTCATCGCTGCGAATCAGGCGCTCAGAGCAGAGGGATTGCCGACGCTGTCGCTTTTCTGCCAGCTCAGCCTGTTTGGGAAAGAAGCACATGGGTATGCTCAAAAGGCAGGAAAGGCCTCCCTTGATGTGCCCGATGGCATTGTTGCTCGCATCGACCCCGAGTTGGATGAAATTCGGTACGGAAATGTTGATGCGGGCACAAGTGTAGCGAATATCAATGCCCTAACTGTGCATCTCAGTGATAAGTGGAAAGTTAAGCTGATGGAAGACAATCAGGCCACGATCACTATCCTGCAGCAGGGACACTCACAGAAGCTAAGGCACACGGATAGGACCCAACGCATTAGCTTTAGATGGCTCCAGGAGCAATTCGTGAATAGGCAGTTCGAGTTAATCAATGTTGACACTACCCTCCAAGCTGCAGACATCTTGACCAAGGCGTTTGACAGCACCCCAGTGTGGCACCATGCACTTGAGCTGATCGGTATCTCCCCCAATCGCCAGGCGCGAGCCTGTGCCACCAGTTTGCTGCTCTCCCCGTGCGCCAAGGCCGGAGAAGTTAGTGATCAGGGGGGGCAGATCGCCGCGCTATGCAACGCTCAGCCCAAGCGCCTCCTTATTGAGTTCTGTTGTTCGACGACCTCACGGTTGGGCGAATCAAGAGACTCTTCAAAGGGATGTCGTGTCATTCGGGTAACTGAAACCGAAGACGGGTGCTCTGATACATGCAGGCAGTGGTTAGTCCATGAAATTGCCGAATTTAGGAGCAAGAATCCTAAGGGTGCAATAATGTTCTACGTTTCATTGCCTTGCACTGGAGGATGCCCGTGGGGTTATGTCAACCAGCAAACTCCCAAAGGTGCTGCCAAGATTGAGGGTCACATCAAGCAATTCCGATCACTGCTGAGAGGGTTCAAACGCATTCTCAATGATGTCTATTCTGATGACGTTAGAGTTGCCTTCGAACTTCCCAAGGCGTGTCGTTATTGGAAATGGCCCGAACTATGGAGTTTCTTGACTAAGTACAAGATGAACAAGTACGAATTCCATGGTTGCAAAATCGGCATTAAAGGGAGAAATGGAAAACCTATGAAAAAGCAGTGGGTCGTTGCCAGTAATATGCCCACTATTTCCGTGGTTGAGTACTTCAAGTGTGATGGTTCTCACGAGCATGATGAAAGCCGTGGTACGCATTTGAAGGAAGCCGAGGGATACACGTATGTTTACACCGATGCCGTTCACAATGCATTTTCTGAACATGCCACCATGCAGCCGTTGCTTTCGAGTGATTGTGCTGCATCTTCTTCGCAATGAGCAGCGCGACGGCTATGGCGCATCCCGCGAGGGATTGCGATCCGGCATGGAGGAGATGGATGGAGAATGTCGCTACCACTTCGGTATGCACGAACGGCAAATACGACGCTAACCTCGCCGCCACGGTCAAGGGCCTCCTCGAGACGACCTCTGCACAGTCGCTTATTCATACATGGGTGCAGGACCAACCGCACTACCTGCAATTGCTTACACCCCTGTTAACCATAAGCGAACCGTACTTGAAAGTTTTGCAGGCCCCACGTGTACCAGACCGCGACCTCCTTATCTATGTGACCGTCGCTGATTCAGGACTGTCCATGGTTTCGGGCAAGAAGCGCAAGCTTCGCAAGTACGACTTTGCGGAGCGTTTGGATGCCTCTCGCCCGGCGCGTGTCGGTGCATGGAGGTCTGAAATGCTTTGGGGCAAGGGCTTACCCTGGGCATCGGCTATTGATTTAAATCAATGGGAAGTTCATGTTCTGAATTGATATTGATTTTTGTCATTTCTATTGATTAAATCAATATTTGAAGTATGTTGTGTTTTCCCAAATTCTGTTGATATTAATTTGTCATTTTCATCTTGCTTTCTATTGATTTTTTTTTGACAATTCTATTGATGTGAGTTTGGGTCCTGTGCCTCTGGAACTTGGGCTCAAATCCTAGAATGCTTGTGCACATGGGCAACCCTTGATAAAAGGGATTGCTTGCCAGCGCCCTTGGTAAAAGGTATAGTGCCCTTGGTAAAAGGTCACTAGTGCCCTTGGTAAAAGGGTCATGAGTGTTGGCAAAGGTGGGGCCAGGCACACCCCCAAACCTCACATAGACCCAGGACTGCTCCTCAAGGAGATTTCCAAGCACTCAGGCTTGATTCAAGATCTTGGCAGCTATGAAAAAATCTCTAGGTCACAGGCATGTGACCCAAAAGGCCTGTGGGTCTGCTTGCCCTTGCTAAAAGGGCTGGTTGAACTGTCACCCATATGTGAGATTCATGGGGCTTGCCTCAGGCAAGCTATGTTTCAAGTCTTGCTGGGTGAGCCCTCCTTGAACAGCACCAAATGGAATGGATCAGTGTGGGTGGGGCTGAAGGTGGAGCGAATAACAATCCTCCTGTCCCACATGAGGCGGCTCCTGGGGCAAAATGAGATGCAAGCATGTGCCTCCAAGCTGACTGGGGCTGAATTCCTGCAGTTGCAGGAAGTTGTGAAGATGATCCAGCAGAAACAGCAAGTGGCAGCAGACCCCACCCTTGCTGAAAGGGAAAAAGGAAACCCCACCCTTGTTGAAAGGGAAAAAGCAGACCCCGCCCTTGCTGAAAGGGAAGCATCACACACACCCCTTCCTGAAAGGCCGGAAGACGCCAGAAAGCTCAAGAAAGAGGTTTCTGAGGCAACTGTTGATTCTGAAGGCTTTCCATTGGCCTTACAAACGCCTGACAAAAGCCAAAGCCCCTTGGTAAAAGGGGATGGGGTGGACAAGGGGGGGAATGATGCAACCCTACAGCAGCCACCCTCTTTCAAAAGGAGGAGGAAAGGCAGCTTAGCAACACAACCAGCAGCCACAGAAGAGGGTAAACAAAGGTTAAAAGATGCCTTGGGCATTGGCAAGGCCAAAAAGGCAAAGACCAAAGCAAGGAACCACAAAGCAAGTTCTTCCACAAAACCCTTGGTAAAAGGGAAAGGCTCCAGAAAGAAAAAGCCATTGGTAAAAGGTGCAAAGCCCTTGGTAAAAGGTGCAGCTGTAAGAAAGCCATGGGCAAAGCTCTATGTCACCCAAACTGCAAAGCCACCATGGAGAGCTTACATAACAGGCACTACAGACCCAAAGGGGAAGCCAAAACTAGTTGTGGAAACAACAAACAGGAACCATCCAAAGTACAAAGAGATCTTGCAGAACATCAAGCAGCAGTTGCAAGAGGAGCACCTCACAAAGGAAGAAGCTCTGGAGTTGAGGGCAAGCCTCTACAAAACACACCCTTGCTAAAAGGTGACAATGTGAAAGTTTTAATGGCATCACCCTTGGTAAAAGGGAAGGGTTACCTGTACAGCTATACCCTTGGTAAAAGGGGCAGAGCACAGCAGCTTGGTGTCAAAAACAGTGTTGCCCCCTCCCCCCCCCCCCCCCAGGGTGAGACACATATGTTGTTTTTTTGTTTGTGCCCCAAGGGTAGTTTAAATGGACTGCCTTCTAATGATGCCCAAACACATGTTCACCTGTCATTTTTGAGGGTTCCCTGTCAACATGTTTTTTTCTTGGGCAGTGATGCCACATCCTTGAGCCAAAGACCCTGCAGCCATTTGCATATGCTCAAGCTTGCGTGTTTGCTAGTTTTTTGCTGTCCTTGGTAAAAGGACCAGCCTTGGTAAAAGGCCAATGCCTGGCTACACATGGCATGGCTACACATGGAACAACAAAGGCAGGCCCTCAGGCACTGGCACAGTGAGCAGGGCAAGAGCAGAAAAGTTCAAGAAAAAGGGCGAAGAAAGAGTAGCCAGAGAAAAAGCTGAGGCTGAGGAAAAGGCCAGGCAAGAAGAGCAAGAACAATCTGCACCCAGCTCCCTTGCAAAAAGGGAAGAAGAGAAGCCTGCAGGGCCCAGCACCCTTGATAAAAGGGAAGAGGGGCAGCCCAGCTCCCTTGCTAAAAGGGAAGAAAAGAAGCCTGCAGAGACAAGCACCCTTGATAAAAGGGAAGAAGAGAAGCCTGCAGAGCCCACCCTTGTTAAAAGGGAAGAGGGGCAGCCAGCTGCATCCAGCACCTTTCTTGAAAGGGAAGAAGAAAAGCCTGCAGAGCCCACCCTTGATAAAAGGGAAGGGGAACAGCCAGCACCATCCACCCTTGTCAAAAGGGAAGAAGAAAAGCCTGCAGAGCCTAGCCCCCTTGATAAAAGGGAAGAAACAAAAGAGCAGCAAGCTCAAGACAAGGAGCCAACAAGTGAGGCTCTTGGCAAGGCCCCTTCAAAGAACAAGCAGGCAAAGCACCAACAGCAAGAGGCCCTGGTCCTTGGCCCCAGCCCTGCCCAAAAAAGCAAAGAGCTTGTTGCAGATGAGTCCCCTTTGGAGGACTCTGTTGACTGGGGCACCTCCTCCTCAGAAACAGAAAGCTCCAGCACCCCTGCAGCCAAGCCCCAGGCAAGCAAAGCCACCCTTTGTAAAAGGGTAAGTGTGTTCAGCCCTGAGAGGCAAGCCCAGCCTACCCTTGAAAAAAGGGCAAGAACAAACACGGCCACAACCCCTGCAACAAAGAGAAAAGCCCTCCTTGATGAAAGGAGGGAACCCCCAATGTGGCGGCTGAAAAACGCCCCCAAAGCCAGTGTGGCAGTGGACTGGCACAATGTCATTTGCTGCAATGATGTGGTGCCCTCCAGCTCCATCAATGCCTTGGAGAAGCTGGACCTTGCTGGGTATACAGTCCACATGGTGTCCTACTGTGGCCCTGCAAGGGAACAGCAAGTGAGAAAAAAGCTTGCTGAATTGAAATTCCGCTTTGCCAGTGTTACCTTTACAAGGAGCCGGGACAAGTCAGGGGGCAAGGGTGAATGGTGCCAGCAGCACAGGGTCGAGGTCATCTTTGATGACTCCATGGAGGTGCTGAATGACTGCTGGGCCAGGGGGCTCTGGGTGTATTGCATCCAAACAAACTACAACAGAAAAAGGTGGAATTATGATTCCTACCCCACTTTGATGGATGCTGTGGAAAAATTCCTGGAGACAAGCTCCTAAAACAAAGGGCTGGCACCACTTCCCTTGATAAAAGGGATGCCTTCCATTACCCTTGTTAAAAGGGAATTGCAAATGGCCCCAACGCAAGCTGCCCTTGATAAAAGGGAGAGTGGTGGAACCTACACCCCCTTGATAAAAGGGAAGCCAGCTGAGCCCTCCCCCCCTTGATGAAAGGGTGAAGTTTGGCCAAAATGGCTTTTGCACCTGCAGGCTTTGGGCTGTGGCAAAAGTGCATGTGCTCAGGGAATGGGCAGGGTCAAACAGTTTCAATTTTGCAACTGATCCCTTTTCTCAAGGGTGCAAGGGTGCTTTTTTCTAGGGAATGGGCAGGGCTTCTGGTCAAACAGTTTCAATTGTGCAACTGGTCCCTTTTCTCAAGGGTGCTTTTCTCCAGGGGTCCCTTTGGGGCTTGGGTTGGGGGAACCTTTTTTTTTTCTGAAGGGTGTCAATACCATTTTTGGGTTGGGGTTGAATTGGGAAGCCCTTCTCTCAAGTGATTCTTTGGGATTGGGAGTGGGGGGTATGACACATGTCTCCATTGCCAAGGTGCCCTTTTACCAAGGGCAGAATTGCAACTTGCTGTAGTTGTAGAAAAGGCAAATGCCCTTGATGAAACTTGTTTTTACTGGTGTATGTGGCTAGCCCTTTGCAAACAACACAGTCACCAGCATGGAATCTCATGTCATTGTGGCAGTTTCCAAATCCAATGTATGAAGGAAACCAAATCCACAACTTTGATCAATGTTGGTCAATTTTGGTCAAATTTGATCAATTTTGGTCAGTTTTGGTCAAAACCATGGTTTTGATCAAATTTGATCAAATTTGACCAACATTGACCAAAATTGATCAAAATTGATCAAAATTGATCAAATGTGGCCAGGCTTGGAAACCCCACACACGTGGAACATTGTTTGTGCACCGCAGCTTTCCCACCTGTCAAGCTTGCAGCATTTTTGCCCCTTGTTGAAAGGGGAAAAGAAATGGCACCAAAGGCAAAGTCCAAAACATCAAAGGGCTCTCCCTTGAAAAAAGGGATCATCAAGCAACCCTTGCTAAAAGGGACTGGCCAAGGAAGTGCAACAAAGGCCATGAAGGCCATGAAGGCTGTGAGTACTATGAAATTGCAGCTGAAAAAAAAACACTTGGCCAAACTTGGCAAGATGACCTTGGCAGAGAAGATTAAGAAAGCAGGGGAAGAGGCTGACACCCCTGAAGAGGCAGCTACTGAGTTGAGAAAAATGCTTGGTAAGCAAGAACACACCAGGGTTTGGTCCAAGTACCAAACAGCCTTGAAAGGCAAGCCCAAAGAAGAACAAGACGATTTCCAGAACAAGAGCAAGCATGAGAAGGGATTCGAAGCAGCACTGGCCCTTGTGAAGACTGAGGTCCCCAAGTTCTTCCACTACAATGAGTCCATGGAACACGCCACCTCCCTTGCTAAAAGGGAAAAATGGGTATCAGAGAAAAAGATGCTGGAACTTCATGGGGAAGATGATTTCTGGGCCCACATGGAGTCAGGAAGGATTATTTACAGAGCAGACCCACTCACACCAAATGTGTGGAATTACCAAGACACAGGCGACTTTGAAAAAAAAACCCATGTGAAAAAGGCTCAGCACTGGTCATTAGGCCAGGAGTATGAACCGACTGCAGAAGACCAGCAAGAATGGCAAAGTTTCCTGAAAAAGGACAACTATAGCCATTTGAGGGCTTTTGGCAAGGGATCTTCCTTGATAAAAGGAAAAGGGAAAGGCAAAGGAAAGACAAAAGGAAAGACACCAAAAAAACCAAGAGGTTTGTTGGCCTTGGAGGATGGCACAGAAGATGATCTAGAAGAGACAACTGAAGAAGAACAGTGGAAGGAGCTCTTGGTAAAAGCAAAGAGGGCAAGAGACCAAGCTGGGCAGGCCAAAGATGATTGTGAGGCTGCCCTCACTAAAGCTGACCTTGCTAAAAGGTTAACCAAAGCAGCCAAGAGAGACACTACAAGCAAGTTGGAAATTCTGGCCAAAAAGGTAAAGGTTGTCAAAGACATCTTGGCCAAGCAAGATCAGTCAATGCCCTTGCAAAAAGCAAAACAGGTGCTTGTGGATACAATGACAGCAGTCAAGGCAGCCAAAGAAGAGTCCAAAGAACTCAACCAGGTTGCAAACAAAGCTGGAAGCAAAGCCAGCAAGGGCTCCAAGAAGTGAACTTAGGAAACACCCTTGCTAAAAGGGTACCTTTGCTACAATGCTAGCCCAAATGCCCTTGATGAAAGGGAACCTGTTTAGATAGGGATGGCAATTGTCTATCCCACCCCCCTTGCTAAAAGGGTTTGGCAGCAGCTGGCACCGACAGGCAAAAAGAGTTTTCCACCAAGTGCTCTGAAGGGATGGGGTGGGGGGGAAGGTTCCAAACACAAAGAAATAGTATAGTCTGTTCTGGGGCTTGCTTGTTGAACCAACCCCCAAAGGCTTTGGGGTGTAAAAGGTCAGCATGTTTTTTTAGGGGTTGCTTTGAGTGCCAAGGGCTAGCATGCATCATGCTTGAAACGCAGGCCCTTTGGCTCCAGGGTAACTTATAATATTTGATGGCCTTGATAAAAGGCAGCCCCCTTGATAAAAGGGGAATTTGCCATGGAGAGGCCTCCCAAAAGGCTGAAAGGCTGGAAGTTAGACCAGTCAAGAAAACATCCTTGTGAAAAGGATGAAAAGCTTGAGCCAAACAAGTCCAGCCCTTTGTGCACAAGGCTGCTTGAACTTTGGTCCCTGGGAAAAATATCAGCAGTCCAGGCTGCAGAGATAGCACACTTGGCCATTTTGGAAGGAAGCTCCTCTGCTGAAACCATGGCCTTGGCCAAATGTGGTAACTTTGGCCAAAACCCTGGCAGTGCCCACAGGGACTTGGTCAGCCACTTTTGCAAAAACATCAAAGTATGTGACCCAATGCCAGTCACTGTTGATGTCCTTGACCCCAACACCAGGAAGCACACCACGGAAGAAGCCTCCCTGTTTCTTCCCCACATTCTTTTCAGCAACATTGCTGAGCACTACACAGAGGTTTTCTTGGACCTGTTCTGCTTCAATGAAGCAGAATCTTTTTGGCAATGTGCTGAGAGGTCCAAGGACCCCAGGCTTGCCCCACCAATCACCCTTGGTAAAAGGGTCAGGGATCCTTCCCACACATGCCCTATCTTTGTTCATGGTGATGGTGTGGAATACCAAAACCGAGACAGCCTGATGACATGGTCATGGGGCCCTTTGCTCAGCCAAAAGGAGAGCTTAGCAGCCCACCTGCTCCTGGTTGCCTTTCCAAAGAACTGCTCTGTGCCCACAACTTGGGGGCCTCTTCATGACTGGATTGCCTGGAGCTTTGCAGCCTTGATAAAAGGCACGCACCCTTCCCAAGATCCATATGGGAATGGCCTGCCACCTTCACTGGCAGAGCTGGCTGGCCTGCCCTTGACACCAGGCAACCACAGAGCTTGCATCTACAGCATACAGGGTGACCAAGAATTCTTCTCAAACATCTTGAAGATGCCACACTGGCAAAACAAATTCCCCTGTGCAGAATGCGATGCCCAAAAGCCTGCATTCAAGGGCATTAAGTGTCCTGATGGGAAGAGTGTCAAGCTTCTCAGGCAAGCTGATCAAAAGTTTGTATATGTCTCCCCTGAGCAAGCCCTCCTTGTTAAAAGGAGTGCCCATCCACTTTTTCAGGTGCCAGGCATCAGCGCAGCCATGGTGCGAGGAGACTCCCTCCACATCCTGTACTCCAGAGGAGTTGCTTCACACCTTGCAGGCTCTTTGATCCATTACTTGTGCTACTTTGATGGTGTGAAAGCAAGGCAGGCAGTGCCACCCAGCCAAAGGCTCCAAAAGCTGTTTGGCAGAATTAAGGAGCTCTATGTCCAAAATCAGGTCTCCTCCAGGTTGACCAACCTTCGCCTCTCCATGACTTGCCCTGATGCTGCCAAGCCTCACAAAAGCTTTGCGTGCCTTGAGGCAAAGGCTGCTGAGACTAAGCACCTGCTGCCCTGTCTGTTGCAGGTGTTGCGAGAAGCTCTGCCAGAAGATGACCCCATTCATCAAGCCATGCTGGCCTGCCTAGAAGCATTGATTCAGATTGCTGATCTGTATGATGCAATTGGGCTTTTTCCTACTTCTGAGGAGTTCTTGCAAGCCGCCAACCTTGCCAAAAGGTTCTTCAGCAACTACCATGATCTGAACCAGTGGGCCTTGCTAAAAGGCAGAAAGCTCTTTCACATCACTCACAAATTCCATTCCTTTCATCATCTCATCCTGAATTCAAAATATTTGAATTATAGAATCCATTCCAATTACAGGGCAGAGCACTTTGTGGGCAGAATGAGTGTGTTGACACATTCCACTGCCTTTGGGGTAAAATCCTCCAAGCTCAGCTCCAAGCTTGCAGTGAAATATAAATTTCTTCTTCACCTGCAACTCAGCAGGCCAGGTTTTGGCCAAGAGGGACAAGCCAGCTGACTATTGACTGCACAAGCTTCTGCTATAGAGGGTGCCCTTGCTAAAAGGGTGGCAGGCTGCTCTCCTTGTCCTGCTGCTGCAGGAAATGCCCTTGCTAAAAGGGTGGCAGGCCCCCATCCCTTTCCTGCTGCTACAGGAATGCCCTTGCTGAAAGGGTGACAAGAAAGCACCTTCTCCTGCTTCTGTAGGCATGCCCTTGCTGAAAGGGGGACAAGCTCCTACACTGCCATTGTGGAAAAAAGGGGTGTGCCGCATTGCAAACCTTATTGATATTTGCTTTTGATTTACCATGTAAAAATGAGGACACGTTTAATTGATTTGTTTCGCAATCTTGCTTTTGATTTTGGTCGCCTAGAACCACATGTTTCTTATTGAAAAAAAGGGCATATCAATAGAACAAGAAACCTATTGATTTAAATCAATAGCCGATGCCCAGGGTACAACAGCTGTGCAAACGGTTGGCCGCCCTCATCGACGAGGTGCGTACCGACTACCCAGCAGCCACCATCATTCCGATGATTTACTGGAATGGCAACGAGCTCGTTGGGAAGGACGGCCTCGAGCCCACTGGTACATATCCTTACGACACCCCCATCGGAGACGCCGAGCAACTTCTCGCTGACACCAGACGGCACCTGGCTTGGACCAGGGATTTCGCGGCCCGCAAGGGCTGCGCATGCCTTGGAGTCATGACCGGCGCGAAGAGCTACCTCTACGGCTTCTCTATGATTTGGGACCGTTTCATGACGGAAGTCCGGGATTACATCATCGGCGACCCCAACAATATGTTTGTATATGTTGATGCTACACCCTTCGTCGAGACCATCGATTTGCTGGACAGGTATCATATGTGCTTCAGTGACGACAATATCACGAAGACCGTCCAGTTTATGCGCGGAACCCATCATATGTTGTACATGCTTTCCATCTTGCGCCCCGCAATGGGCAGCGTAGCCGAGCTGACACGTTCGCATGATTGCACAATGCGTCCGATCGATGTGCTCGAGGTGCGCCACCAAGAGGATTGCACAGTCAACGTTGAGGTTCTCGCGTACTGCAAGGAAACGCTAACGAAGTGCGGCGTTTCATTGTCAGAGATGATCGGGCTCCCTTTCACCCGTGAAGAAGTGGAGTTCCGGCAGCCCCTCGATTTCGCCCCTGTCGATCCAGCCGAATTTGCAACTTCAGGTGAGCCTTCCGGTGCTGATGTTTCCGAAAGTGTTCGCCCGGCGCAAGCCGGTGCAAAGGCGGCTGCGGTGGCACAGAGGGACGAGGCGACGAGCAGGCCGGTACCACTCGACTCCTACGGGAGGAACGTGACTGGGGGCCACTACGATTGCTGGGTTTATAGCATCCATGACGGCGTGAAGTATGTTGACTATGGTGAGGGCCCCAAGCGACTTGAGATCATCAAGCAGCCTTCTTTTGATTACGACCCTTCTGTCAGGAGAATCAGCAATGAGTACCACAGCTCCCTGACGTGCATCTCGAAGATCCTCCGTGGTCGAGGGACAGAAGGATGTGGGTACGTGATGGATGAGGACGGCTACATGGACCTTGAAGATTTGGGACTCGCGCTTCGCAAGGAGCTGCGACATCCCATTCCATGGAATATTCAGAGCATCATGGACATCTTCAAGCTCGACAAAAAGCAGAGGTTCATTGCGCTTGGTTGCCCGGACGCAAGCCGGTGCGGAGATGTCCCCTGTTCTCATTGGATTTTCAAGATCAAGGCCTCCCAAGGCCATGAGGACTGGCTCCAAATTGACGACTCCGGCATCGCGAAGGAGTGGTACGTGAACCCGGGGACGGACCTCGGGCGCTGGTCTGGCTGGAACGTCTGCAGCAACCCTCCTACGGTGCTCTATCATCGCACCGATAAGCGGAACTTCGCCAACATTATGCGAAACGGACTGCTTCCAGGAGGAGGTGACCAGCACGAGACAGGCAGACCTCACGTTTTCTTCGCTGACATTCCGAGCACGAACGAAAATTACATCTCAGGTGTACGCGCTAACAAGCCCTTGGAAATACAGATCGACCTCAGGATGGCCATTCGCGCAGGGCTTTGCTTTTTCAAGACAGAGAGCGATGGCGTCCTCACGCGCGACAAGGTGCCCAACTACACGATTATTTCTGTATTGGACGCTACAAATGGCGATGTATGGTACACTCGCTCCGAGCAATCGGATGCAGGTGCACCAGCTGAGGCGACTGAGGATGAACCCCAGGGGATGAAGCGCGACCAAGCCGTGGTTGATGATCGGTCCACAGCACTGGAGCGCATTGCAACAACCCGCACCAATGTGGCGTCTCCTCGCGCCCCGCAAGGGGAAGCGAAGAGACAGAAGACTTTCAATCCAATGGAGAACGTTGAGCTGAATGTCGCCGCGTGCCCGGTTTGCAACAACAGTGTGTTCGAGGGGCAGGTCCACTGCACATCATGTGGGCAGTTGTCACCCCTCAATCCTCGCCTGTTGAAAGAGCAGCAAAAGAATTACCTTGTGCAGCGTTCCAATTTGCTGAAGAAGATGGGCCTCAGCACCCATGTCACAGCCCAGGTTTTGGCATCCGTGGGAACTTTTGACCTCCGCGAGGAGGATCGGAGTAGCATCCTTCGTGGCCTGAACTCCCCGGACAGTGCTGTCATTCAGGAGGCCCGGAAGAAGCACAAGTCCGCCCTGAAGAACGGCTACCACTCTCTACTTGATCGCTATGAACTCGACCTTCAATACAGGGTTCGTATGCTTGAAGTGGGCCGTCGGGATGCGGATATACTCCGCATGGAGTTGTGTGCAAACCTCGTCTTGGCTGCTCCAAAGCAGTCGCAAGCCCAGCGCACTCTTGGAGTTGGCCTTGGATCAACTTCTGAGTCGCGAATCGCAAGGCTCGCGTACATAAAGACAGAGGTGGAGTTTTTGCCCAGCGAATTGCAGGATGCACTCAGTTCCCGTTGGATCATCATGTTTCAGGGAATGCCATACAGTCCACGGGCTTTTGTGAATGTTGTCTCCGAGCAGGACAAGCCTCGCAGCATTGGATGTTGGAATGGCATCATCCATTTGCGAAGCAATTCCCTCGAGGACCTCCGCCACGAAATGGACTGGATATTCAGCCAGAACGAGCGATATGCCCAAAACTCAGTTGAGTTTTCAAAGAACGAGAGCACCAAGCACCTCGCTCGCAATGCCGCTCGCTATGCCGATCAAAGTGCTCCCGCCGCCCGCGAGGGTGAGCATTGGAGCCAAGGCAGCTGGCAGAACTGGTCCGGTTGGGGAGGATGGAATGACAGCAGCGGATACCAATCTACTTGGCAGTGGCGCTAAAAGCGCAACTGTCATGGTTTGCATGTATACAACGGTTCCCCATGACCTTCTCCCTCTGTTGTGTTTCTGTTTGGCTGCTTTGTGAAAGGCCCCTTTAACACGCAGAGGGGGGTGAAGAATTTGATCGGTCAGTTTGGGGTTTTACATCCGTTGCATCCGCAGTGTGGCTGTTCAAGCGTGAAAATGTGCGAGCAGCGCACTTGGACGGTTTGTTGTTTCCTTTTGGGCCCCAATCCGGTAACCCTTGAATCTATACTTTGTAAGCCACCCGTGCTCTAAATCAGAAACCTCATTAAGATCCGCCCTCCTTCCGAAATGCTCTCTCACAGGGCTGTCTGCACTCTGAGACTTGAGCAGCCTGATGGTTTGACGCGCGCAGCGGGAAGCCACAGAAGGGGTAAACATATATACGTTGCAAAGTATATCCCATTGCGAATGTGAACCTGAACATCTCAGGAGGTGAACGGAGTCCGCGGCAAGTCGGAACTTTTGGAAGAGCATCTTGGGCTGCAGCCGGGCGTCGGGCAAAAATAAGGGACGGTTGGCCCTCCTTTTCGACAGCAAAGATCGCGTGACAAGCCGAATTACGAGCCAGCGCTACGATCCATTTGTTCTTACGGAGGCAGTTTGTTTGGAGGATCCCATACCCCTTGTTGTTCTTCTGAGTAAGATCCAGGCCTGGTAAGGACTTCTTAATTAGCGGAAACCAGCTGGAGGGGGGGTTCGGGGATCGTATCGAGTGACAACCGGTGTGCCGCAAGCCTTGCTTTCTGTCAGTGGTTGCCAGCCAATATATCATTGAAAGCTGACCACCCAAGGCCTCGACTGGATAGCACCCAAATTGGCCAGTCGGGCTGACCAAATGTTATTGAGGGAGGGGATGATTCCACCGGACGGAGGCTTGATATTTGTGTACGGGGCAAAAAGTAAACCACCAGGGGGACTCAGGTTTTAGTCCTTGGTTCCATTTGCCGGGGTTCCATTCTGGGTATACCTATCTTTGACCAGCCGATTAAACTCACTGCCTTTGGCCTGTTGAGTTGGCGCCCTTTCAGTGAGGGTTCGACTGCTTGACACCGTGGAGCGCAAGCTTACCCGTGATTGGCTGTTTGGATTGGTGGGGATTCGAACCCCGGTTTCTCCAAATGGGAAGGTACTTGCCTAACCCTCAGACTCAAGCCATCAACCTTACCAAAGATCAAACCATCACCACCCCCCCTAAAAATAAAGTCATTAACAAGCCACCAAACCAAGCCACCAGCAGAAGGTGCTCATTGGAAATCCACCCGAGGCAGTGCAGAAATTCTGAGGCGCTGAAGCTGGGGGGATGGCCCGGATGTGTTTCTGTGTGTGTGTGAGTGATGCTTTGTGCCAAGGAGAATAGTTATATGGCCATGGCTCAAAAGCCCGGTTACCCTAAGTGAACATCCCAATCCCCACTAAAATAGGTTCTAAAATGGGTGGTGCACCTACCCCAAAATGGTACCATTGCTTTTGACCCACAGCCAGATATCCGCTTGTTTAGTGGCATGCTCTTCTCCGTTTGGTTCGAGATTGCGCTTGTTCTGAGCGGCATTGGGGGGAACTGGCTCAGGTTGGGTCACATCCGGGCGGCATGGGCCATGTTGCAGGGCAGAGAGTGCCACTCACAGCCTTCGCGTGAAGGCAGTGCCCTGAAATGGTGCAATGGATGCAGGCCCCATCTCCAGCCCGCAGAAGTCGCGAAGTTCGCGACTCTTAGAGTCTAGATTGGCATTGGGCCAGGTTTAGGAGCAACAGCCGCCAGTTGACAATGCTTGCCGCAGGTTGGAATTGACGATGCTTGCTGCACGTGAATGTCCCTGTTAGGCCAGCCATGCTATGCTTTGCCCCCCACCCCTACAGGCTGCAATCAGGGCAGCCCAGTTCTGCATTTTGTTGCACACTTGGATGCTCAGAAGTATGGGAACCATCAAGCACAATCAGCTGGCCATCCGTGTAGGTACTTCTTGGCATTTCGGGCAGCGAACTTTTGCTTGCAATTTGCCAGTTTTCATGAATCCGGGCAGGGCAGTCCAAGAATTCATGTGGGGGTTGTCAGTCTCGCCCTCGCCCCCTCCCGGCGTCGTAACTCACTTGATGGCTGGCTGACACCTTTTGCTGGTCAGCAGCTGAAATCAACTTGAACCGAAATGTTTGATCCCGTCAACGCCCATCAAACATGCCTGGGGCTCGGCGTCCCCGCCACAATTCGGCTCACCCGTTTCCGCGGTTTCCGTGGTTGCGTTGATCCGACGGAAGGTGCTCTGCCTGACTCTGCAGCGCCCCCTGCAGATGGGCAACTTGTTTTGCCTCAACGAGGATGCCACCGTCAGGGTTCACGCCTACGATTTGCCCCCTGCCGGAAGGTGTGCGTTGAGCAAGCACTGCTTCTTTGTGACCCCTCTTTGGTGACAAGATCTGGCCAGTTGGTGCGGATGACCTAATTAGTCCTCACCAGTTAAAAGGAATCAAGCATGGAAAAAGTCCCACGTCCATGGCCCGAATTGACACAAAGGCCCAGTCACAGGGTCGCCTTTCGGCGACCGAACCCTTCAGGATGCCTTCCGCTTGCCGAAATGCCTATCCCAAGAGTCTGCACTTTCGAAGGGGCCGGGTTTACTATGAGGCTTGGCCCCCTTCTCCGGGTCATTCCAAAGCAGGTTGCACATGGGCAGAATTGAGCGCAGCCAACCGGCTATCTTACCCATATATCCTGCCCCCTTTCAGATCAAGCAGGATGGCCTGCAAGGCGAGAGCATGTTGAAACACAGCCTCGCATCGCACCTGGCAGACTTTTAGAGGCAGCCTGCGAGCTATGGGCTTGTGGTGGCAGTCCCATGTTGGCTAAGATGACAGATGAGATCTGAACTACACAGGGTTGATCATAAAAACTAAAAGAGGTATACAGTACCAGACACGACTTGCCTTTCTTGCCCGTTTGCCCTTTTGGATCCTTCATGTCCCTTTTCACCAGCAAACAGAAAGCGTTTTGCAGCGGGCCTAAGCCGAAAGGATTCCGGCAAGCCTCAGGTTTGGCCATGACAGAGGCTTCCTTTCCTGCATGGCCAGCGGCTTGGATGCAAGATGCGTGTCAGTATGCTGCGGCCTAAGTTTCTTGGCGTGGCCACAGCACCTGCTTGCCGGAGCTGAGTGGAATCTAAGGGTTGGCTCAACTGCAACACCTAGTTTTGGTTCCATGGCGGGGATGGGGCGAGTGCCCAGTCTGGAGCCAAACCCGTATCACAGGCAAAACGCTGCCCTTGCTCCCCTCACCCAGACCCTGTGGCGACTTCCTGGGGGCACCATGCCGTTCTCATCTTTCTGTGCGGCAAGCCAACATTGGGGCATGAAGGCTCGGGCAACGTCCGAGGATCGCTGAATGCCCACACCACGCGCTACGGGCTATTTCACACGGGCCCGAAACCCAGAGTGTCGCTGGCCGACTGGCCTAAGCCTCGTCACGGCATGCGAGCCAACAGGACCTCGATGGACTTCAAACATTGCTTGCGGACACGGCGGAAGGCTTCTACGTTTTCGCAAGAAGTTGTTATGTTCAGGATAATATGGTCGGGAGTCCAGGGCGTCCTTCGGTTGAGAGGTTGCCGAGGATGCTATATATCATATCGCTCTCTCGCTCTCTCTCTTTGTCTCTCTGTCTCTCTATCTCTCTCTGTCTCTCCTTCTCTCTCTCTCTTTCTCTCATTCTTTCTTCTTCTTTCTTTTTCTCTTTTTCTTTCTCTTGATCTTTCTCTCTTGTTCACCAGGCGTGTCGCACAAGAGCAGGGGTGGGTGTGTATTTCGGAGCGAGGTGCGACGTCAACTAAGCGCTTGTGGCTCAAGTGGTGTTGTTTGTTTGCATTCCTTGCGTGCAGGTCCCTTACTTCAGGTTGATTGATCGATGATTTGCTCACTGACATGCATGGACTTCAGTTTCAAGCTTTCTTGCATCTCAATCACACCATGGCCACCGGTTGACTTCCTTCCGAAAGTAAGTTTTTGCTCTTGACCCCAAGCCCAAGTCCTGAACCCCTCCTTGGGGTCCCTTGGGACTCAGGTGTGGAGGTCTTCGGGTGGGAGTGGTTCTTTGGCGCCAGCCCTGATGGAGACCTGGCATCGTAAGTCGGATTGGCACGCTGATTTCGCGTTAACTCTCTTGGGGCCGTCTCTGCGATCCCTCCTCTTTGATGCTGTTCATCATAGGTTCAATCAAGAAGTCAATTTGGACGAGCTATGGCAACCTCACGAGGAAAGTTGCGACCTCGCCAGCCCAAAAAAATAAGAAGTTCCTTTCTTGGGGGGGGTCCCTTATTTCAGGTGAGGGAATGTGTTAATCTACCCAGATGCATGGGCTCGGAAAAATCCGCTCTACCTCGCCCAGTGTGGCCATTCGAAGCTTTTTAGTGGGACGCCTGAGCGACACATCAGAGCGAATGAGCTCCATCCCTTGCAGACTGGGGATAGAATGCATTTGATGTCCTGCAGAGCTATTTGCGAATAGAGATGTTGGACGTTTCTTCCCGAAATGCGCAAAAGACCGGAAGTCGCTGGCTGTTGGTAGGGCTAGAAATGCCATAACCATCGCTTTGCGGCCTGTACATAAGGATGGTGTCCTTCGAAAGGCTTCTGAACCCGAGGTGCTGTTGTGTGCAGTGACGTTTGTTCAGAACGAATCCTTTACACATGGAAAGCAAGCCAAGCATAGCTGCCCAGCAAGAAGACAGTTGCGGAAGCAGCATTGGTGAACAGCGCCTGGGTCCCTGTTTTTGAGATGGGCCAACCCGTTTTGGGCTGAGGCTCCTTCCACGGAGTGAATTCCATGGAGCCCATGCAGCACCCGGTGCACCGCCACCGAGTTTCAGTGGCTCGGCAAATCCAATGTGAGGTTCTGCGGCTTCGATGGGCGGGAGGCGAAAGCTGGACCATTCGGGGTGTGATTTGCGGCATGCTTCTATGGCAGGATGACAACATCGTTGCGGGTTGTAATGTTGGCAACTGAGAGGCAGTACTTTGTTTTGTTCGAGTTTGGTGCTTCACTTCTCATCCATCCTTTGGATGTGCTCTTAGCAAACAGACAGCTTGCCTTCCAAACTTTTGATGCAGCTTCAGGTATTACATTTGCGATGCGCGCTGGTGAAATAAACGTCGGAGCACTTGCAATCATTGAGCCAGGTGTTAATCTTTAGTGTTTTACAGCCGCCGGTATGTAAGTCCGATTCCCCCAAAACGACTATGGACACAAAAGGGTGATGTTGCCTGTTCCCATTGCCACTTGCAGGGCCTACGCGCCCGAATGCTTTCTGACAAGCGGTGCCCCTGTCTCTGGTTTTCTTGCGAGGCTGTCAGCCTTAGGTGTTCAAGCACTATTTTTGTGCGGGCTCCGAAGATTGCCCATGCTTGCCGACATCCAGCATGGATCGGGTGCGATGCATGGCTCTCTCTCTCTCTCTCTTTGCGAGATTGTCCACTTTGTGCGGGTTGGTCGGGCCAGATCGCGGCAGATGTACTTTTCAATATTTACAAGTGGCTTTCTTGTTGAAGTGAATGTAAAGCAGCATTGTTACCCTGCAAATTATCTTTGACTGCTTGGCATGGTGACGGAACATCAGCCGACCTTGCCGTACGGCCAACATGAAACTGCCATGCAACCTTGGTTTTGCTTGTTCTCCTAGTTGGTGGCGTAGATCTTTTGGGCAACTTGTTTTATTATTACTGCCAGCACTCAAATTTCAATATTGTTCTGGGTGCTGACCTCGGCAGGTCAGTACATTTGAGTGTTTGCTATGCTACGAGTTTCTTGTTCAGTTTTTGTGGAATCCACGTTTGTGTCTCCTGTTATCAGTGTACTGCGTAGCCCTGTTGGTCCTGCGTTAGAGGGAAGCCACCTACTTGTTCGGCGCTCCCCTCAAGAATCTCCACTAGGTCCCCCAGTAGTGCCCTTTTACTTCTTCTTTTTTTTTGGGGGGGGAGGGTTCCACTACTAAAATAAACTACAGGAAAAAAAAGGCACTCATATTCTAATCTCTCTACTCAAGAACCTAGTCCAGCATGGTCCGTGAGTCTCGCAGGTCGCGCTCGGCAAATCCTCCTTGTCCCCCGCGGACTTCGAGGAGCTCATGCCGTTCCTTGGCGCCAGATGTCTCCCACGCCGTCGGGTGGGAGGAACAAAGGAGAGGCTTTTGGACTTGGGGCGTGTCTTTTTTAGGGGACCCCTCAACATCATAGTTTTCCGTGTGGTTTCTTTCCCTCTAAGACCATCAGCAAAGTGGTACCCTAGAAACAAACACCCATATAAAGGCACATCTGAAATCCTAAAGCTATTCAACACTAGTGCACGAGTAGGAGATGGATAGGAGCCATGCTTGATTTGATGTTGTTTGTACTACCAAACATCCGGGCCTTCTAACAATGAGACGTAGCAGCAGCAGCAGCAGCAGCAGCAGCAGCAGCAGCAGCAGCAGCAGCAGCAGCACAGAAGCACAGAAGCAACAACAAAATTCAACAGCAACCAGAACCAACACAAGCAGGAGCAAGACCACCGCATGCACCAACACTGGGATGAGAGGCAGCAGGAACAACAGCAACAAGACCAGCAAGCACAACGACGACGAGGACAAGGATGACCACAAACAGCAAACAAGAAGCAACAAAACAACAAACAATCAATCAATCAAACAAACAAACAAACAAACAAACTAACAAAAACCAACCAACCAACCAACCAGCCAGCCAGCCAATCAAACAAACAAACAAAAACCAACCAACCAGCCAGCCAGCCAAACAAACAAACAAACCAAACAAACAAACAAACAAACACACACACACAACCACACAACCACACACACGCGCACCCACACACACAGACACACAGACACACAGACACACAGACACACAGACGCACACAGACGCACACAGACGCACACAGACGCGCACGCACGCGCACGCACGCGCACGCACGCGCACGCACGCGCACGCACGCGCACGCACGCGCACGCACGCGACACGCACGCGCACGCACGCGCACGCACGCGCACACGCACGCGCACACGCACGCGCACACGCACGCGCACGCACACGCACACGCACGCACACGCACGCACACGCACGCACACACACGCACACACACGCACGCACACACACACACACACACACACACACACACACACACACACGCACACACACACGCACACACACACACACACACACGCACACACACCCACGCACACGCACGCACACACACACACACACACACACCCACCACACACCCACGCACGCACGCACGCACGCACGCACGCACGCACGCACGCACGCACGCACGCACGCACGCACGCACGCACGCACGCACGCACGCACGCACGCACGCACGCACGCACGCACGCACGCACGCACGCACGCACGCACGCACGCACACACACACACACACACACACACACACTCTACACACTCTACACACGCTACACACACTACACAACACACACAACACACGCAACACACACACACGCGCGCAGACACACACACTCGCACACACACACACCGCCGTCGGCGACAAAACGCAACAACAGCAACAGCAAAACCAACAGGAGCAACACAAGCAACAAGAGCAATAACCATAGCAACAACGAACACAATACACACACACATATTCGCTCATGCACCACCTTGGTGCACTGAAAGCAAACTATGAAAGATCTTGACACCACTTTACACTTCCACGGGTTTCCGACTAAAAGCATTGAAATCATCAGTGTTGCTCCAAGGATCGGCTGTTCAGTTCAAAGCGACAGAGTCAGGGCCATTCTGGGGCGCATGCCGTGCAATTCAAGGACATTCCACCTAGAGTGGCGGCTGCTGCTGCTGCCTATGTTTAGGTGAACTCGCCCCAACCAAAAAGACATCAATCCGATTAAGCATATTGACTTGCAGGCCCCCCTTCAACCTCCGCATGGCCCAACACTCCTGGCGCAGCTCGTCTTGCCGAGGCTTATACGTATGAAATGGCCTTCCTGGAGCTACCGAAGTACCTCCAGGCCGGCAACTGCAGGTAGTAAGAAACTGGGTGGGGTACGCAGGTTTTGGTCCATGTTTCCACTTGCCAGGGTTCCATTTTGGCACCGGTTTTTTGAGCCAAAGCCAGCCGCTCAACCAAGACGGGAAGCAATGGCTTGATGAAAGGGGCCCCTTTTGAATGATTTGCGCAGGGCATGAATAGCCAAGATCATGCGGACTTCCGCCACCCCTTCACAACATGCCCTTCCTCAAGCATCTAAAGGACCTTGACCTTAAGCCCACAGCCCAATCAAGGCTCCGAGCCTTGTCAAGCCTCCACCCTGAGGCCTGCCTTCTGTTCCACCCCTTCCATTACCAAGGCCTTTCCATGCCTCCCAAACTCGTCAACAAAACACCCCACATTTAGCCGTCAAAAACTAAGCCGCTCCAAGAATACATCGGAACCTGGCCTTTTTTTTTGGGCCATCAAACCTACTGCAATAATAGTGATGACTGCTGTGAGTCTCGCCATGCTGCTCAGCCACAAGCTTAAGCATGCGCAAGACCGGGCAACCTGGGAATGCCCATTTGAGCGTTCGAAATTCCCTGCATTGACCGAGTTGAGTTGAAACCCAAGCGGTGCCTTGACAGGAACTGCCATAGCTTCTCGGAACCTTGGCCGCAGATGCCGAGATGGGCACATGCAGGTGTCACCTCTCATGTTTAGCCAGAACTTGATTTTTAGGAAGTGTAGAAAGGCATGTTCTGCTGGGAGCCCTGCTGGCACGGGGCATGAGGCTGGGACAAGCTGCAGGGCCGCTGTCATTTTGTAAAGCGAGGCTGTCACATGCGGTGACCGCCTTGAGACACACGTGCGCATTTCCAGTTTGCCGCATTGTACGTTTTGTCCGAGGATTTCTTCTGCAAGATCTTGGGCTTTTCCGCAGCTCCCAAGTTCGGATTGCGTCCTGGCAGCTCTGGAGCCCCAGGAAGTTTGAGAAGGTCGGGTTGGAATTCTATATTCAAGTTTGCAGGAATTACAGTTGGATATATTTCCTTTTGGTGCAACTGGAATGCTGAGCATTGCGGTCTACAACACGTGCAGTACCAGAAGGTTGGTTCGTTCATTGCCTTTGATGTCCTGAGACAAAAGCTTGAGCAAACTGCTTCCAATATGCATGAGACGGACGAAGGCAAGCACAAATGAACTTCAATGTCACGGTCCCAGACATACTTCTTTGCAACAAGGGGCACTCAAGCAATTGCCCGTGGGGAGGAGTCACGCCATACAGACTAGTGAGGTTGGATGCCAAGGTTGGGTTCACAACACGCATGGTTGAGTCAGTCATGTGGGGTCTATTGGCCTCTTGGCTGGGTGTCGCCCTGGGTACTTGCGCCACCGAGCTTGCACTCGTCGATTCGCGAGGTTCGGCTGCGGTGATGAATCCCTCGCGCCAGGCACCGGTTTGGCGGTTTTTGGTTGCTCCGAGTGGTCAAGGGCGGAGCCCCGGTTTCCATGAAATTCCTTGTTGGCATCCGACACACAAACCAAGTATTTGCATTCCAGCCAGTTTGTAAAACTAGGTGTGGCAGGCGGGCGGGCGAGCAGGCAGGCGGGCAGGCGGGTGAAGGGACAGCCAGATGCAGGCATTCCACATAATCTCACGTTGTTTGCGTGGCAAGACGCCCCCATTTGCAGAGCAAGAAGCTGCCGGGCTTTAAACTCGATCACATGTCAATGGGCAGCTGGGTCTTGCTGCCAGGTCGCTCGGTGAAATCTGACTCTCGCACCGTGCAACTCGGAGCATGAACAGTGGGTGATGCATTGCTGCCCCACTGTTTCGTCACTGTGTTCTCATACCCCCCTTCGGCATGCTCAAGTAATTTTCTGCCGCGAGTGAATCAATCGATTGCAAGTTTGGCCTGGTGCGAGCCGCATGCTGATACCTGCTGGGCCTTGTGGAACGTGTCATGTGAGGGCCAAACCCGGGCGACAGGGGTAACAGGGGCCAACTGCCCGCCATGGACTTGTTTGGCTTGGTGTGGGGAATGGTGCTTTGAAAGGGCTACGCAATGTAAGGCATCGAAGAGATTCGGCATCGAAGAGATTCGACGCATGTCTGCCCAACCCAAGATGTGGAACCAGATCGAAGCCGTAATATGGAAGTCGCATGGCGAATGCGGAACTTGCCGAAGGATCATGTGATTCTCAAAGAAGAGGTCAGTGCATGTCCACGTGTCGTTGCTGCGACAAGCTGACCGTCAACAACAACACGGGTGGCAATGGTTCGTGGTGTTTTGGGTTCTTAAATCTTGTTTATTGAACGTGAAACGCCGGAAGTTCAGGTACCTTCCCATAAACGAAGGGTGACCAGGACTGCAGATTTTCGTTCGCCCGGGGCTCATCGGAGTTGCATCGCGAGACAAGTTGCTTTCAGCCACCAACCCATCCCCCAAGTTGCTTTCAGCCAGAGGGCACTGTCCATTTTGCGAGGGGTGCCGCAGATTAGGACTTGACATGTTCAAGGAAGCTTCTTTTCGAGTTGGTTTAGATGGCAGACAACAAGCAATCACAGCAACCACGGTTTTTCGAGCTCTCCCAAGAGAGACCCCATACTGCCCGAGGCGAGGTTGCGGCTGCTGTGTGGTGGTGCGTGGGCAGGAGGCCTCCGGGAGAATGGTGCGGGCGTTCGACTTCCGGCGTTCGCTTTGTCTTGAATACCGTCTTTCTCTGGGCTTGGCTCAACCTGTTGAGTTGGCATACATAGTTGTTGGATTTTGTTGGGTTTGCAGCATGTGTTCAAGGCACGTCAAGGCCCAAGAGACCATGAAGCTCCTTTTGGCCAGTGCAAGCAGGCGAGCTTTCGGTATCGGGCCGTAAAAACTGCTTTCAAATGATCATATGGCTGTGGTTGTCAAAACCAATGGGATCCCATTTTGGGGTAGGTGAATTCACCACCCAAATTTTAGAACCTATTTTAGTGGGGATTGGGATGTTCACTGGGGGTACGATCTGGCTTTTGACCCATGGCCATATCTATTTTGTGTGTTTGCCGCGCTGATGGCGCAATGTATTTGAAGCTTGGGATCATTTGCCAGGATTTTGGTGGTGGCCAGACCTCAGGCTTTGTGAAGGCGAACAGCGACTTAGAACCATCCGGTGGCAAGGAAGTGAACGAGCACTTGACGGGACATTGTCACTTAGTTCGGAAATGCGATTGTCCATGTGCTGCAGTACCTCTGAAACACGCGGAGTGCTAAATCCACCCAAATGTCAATGAGCACGTGCATGCTTGTTCTGATATTGCCAGCCTCTGCTTCGATTGCTTCATTAGGGAGAACCACCGATCCCAAGCAAATAGCACTTTTTCGTGTGTGTGTGTGTATATGTGAGAGCAGTGTGCTTCCTCCATACCGCAGGGGAATTATCAGGCTGTCCGAGTGGGAATTATCACACTGTCCGCGAAAGGGACTCAGAAGTGGACATCTATTTGTTGCGTAAGGGCCTCAGTTCAAGGAATCGCCTGAAGTGAAAAGACCAGCCACGTCAAGGGGGAAACCGCGCACAATTTCGGCAAAGCACGGTTTGTGCCTGCATACGATTTCCTATCCCCCCGCCGTTGTTTGAGCAGCCTGCGGAGGCGAGTCGGACAGTTTCGCTGCTTGGCTGCAGGGGCAGGACTGAGTTCGTGAGTGCTTGCTCGTGCTCTTGAAGTGATTATGTGTTCAAATCATCTCTTTCAGCCTTTCAATTCCCCTTTAATTATTGCCCGTTTGCTTGTCAAGGTCTCCTTTTTGTTGGTCGCAGGTCCTTGAAACCTGTCAACTTCGGTGCTGTCGTATTCCTGGTTGCCATTGGCACGCGGAGAGAACAGTGGAAGACGTCAGCACGCAGCCCCAGTGGTGGCACGGGCCGAATTTAACGCAAAGACCTGTCCCAAATCCCGACCCCGGAAACTAAGAGGGATCAACATCCCTGACTTTGAAACACTTTAGCCTCGCCGTGCCAGCTGTGTCTCTGTGCGTGTGTGTGTTTGTGATGGCCAGCGGCTGGTCCCCTGCACCTTATTTCCTGGGCATTGATTCCTTTGCCAGAAGCCCATGCCTTGGTGCAATGCACGGCGTGTTGTTCCACCACCAAGCATCACCAAGTCAAGCTGAGCTCCGATCGCTTCTTTGAATTCTTGTCTGCTAGGGGCCTGGTTGCCAATGCCTTGACCAGGGTGCAACGATTCAACGTGCGCGCTTTTGTCTTCCCCCGCCACAGACGCCCTAGTTGATGTTGGCTTCGCAGGGGACTTGGGACTGCGGGCAGCTTCCATTTGGGCAGCAAGAGCCCCCCCCTTCGACTTTTGGATGTTCGCCCTCGCCGAGGCAAGATTGTACCCCAAAGGCTCGTTGCGTTGGGGACAGGGCACTGTGCTAGGGATGCCGGTAGTTGGGGGCCGGTAGTTGGCATGGTGTTGAGCGCAGCTTGTGAGGCGTGGGCGGCTTGGCGGGTTTTTTCCGGAAGAACGGTTGCAACAATTGCAATGATGCTTCGCTGAGTTCTTCAAGAATAGGCAAATCTGCCGGTTGACCCTTCGTTTGTTGCCTGCACCAGGCAATGCCACTTTGAACCCGCAAGAATGCAGTTCCGCTTTTGGAACAGCAAGGTATGCTCTAGTCTAGCTTGTGTTTTCATTTGTCTTCTAATGTTCGTGGGCTTTCCACGCTGATGCTATTCACTTCCCCCTATTAATAAAGGTCTCCCTAATAGTAAGCAATTGTTTCAGAAGTCCCAAATCCAGGAATACTACTTTTAGAATAGCCAATGCTAAACCAATTGTAAAGTAGGTATTTTCCTGCCCGTACTCAAATCCGGCCCCCTTAGGGGGACTCGGGAGCACGTTTCCTTTACTACGGTTGTACTACACAGTTGCGACTTTCGAGTCAGAGCTCCGGGAGCACGTTTCCTTTACTACGGCTGTACTACAAAGTTGCGACTTTCGAGCCAGAGCTCTTTGAGTACGTTTCCTTTACTACGGCTGTACTACAAAGTTGCGACTTTCGAGCCAGAACTCCAGGAGTACGTTTCCTTACTACGGCTGCACTACAAAGTTGCGACTTTCGAGCCAGAACTCCGGGAGTACGTTTCCTTTACTACGGTTGTACTACAAAGTTGCGCTCTCTCTCTCTCTCTCTCTCTTATTCTCCCACTCCAAAAAGGTTCCCTTTGTGTGATCCAAAGCCCGCAACCAAAAACAACAAAACGTGACCTCAACTCCCGCTACTTAAGTTCCTTACTCGGAAATGTACGTTTGATGTGATTTTTCAGACCGGAACAGGGGGACCACAGTTGCAGACAAGCTTACACAGAACAAGAGGCACCTTCAAAACCTGACCTCCAGATCCAGGGGACCCCTTCTTATAATAATAATATTTATTGTTTTGCTGGCTTTTTTTTTGGGGGGGGGGCATCGTTTATTTTTCGGGGGAAGGGATTAACCAGGACCATGACATGATGCAGGTTCTTTGCGCAACCCATCAACCATGTTTTTACACCACTAAATGGGGGGCCAGCCTGTGGTCGTCCATACTCATGGCAGGTGACCACCCCTTCTGGTTCAAGTGCGATTGTCACTTTCTTTGTGTAGGGACCAGAAGGGGGTCCTCAGCGGATGTTTCAGCTCCGAGCCTTTCTATCCGCTGGCGCTCACGATCAGATACTAATGGGCTTCTGGTTGGTTTAGCTCAAAATTCCGGAAGCCACCCAGGGACTGCTCTCGGGAAGCGCCCTTGAGGTTCCAGTTTAATGGGCTAAGCGAGAGAGAAGTTGAAGGACCTGGCTGCTGCAAGATCACGCGGGCCGGTTTGGGACAGGCTCTGATAATTTTTGGCGGACTGATTCTTTCAAGGCGTCCCTTAAACACCTGACGTGCTACACTGTCCTTGCAGGCAAGCAACCGAGCAGGGATTGGCTCCACAAGCCAACGAGCCGTTTTGCTGCGGCAGGATCGATCGCCCGGTCGAGCCGATCGCCTCCGCCAGGCGGATGAATACGGCGGCAGCCCTGCGGAGCTACGCTTCGGGTCGGCCGACCGCTGAAGGCTGATCGGCCAGCGGAATGGCTCGAGCGCGCAGGCTTCCTCGGGGACCCGTTTCGAAAGCCAGAGCCAGATGTAGTTTCAACGCGGCCTTCACACAAAAAACATCCCAGACAAGTCACGCGTGATTCTGGGTCCCTGGAGTCTCATTCCGCCACTTGAGTTTGAAGCTTGCCAGGTGGAACTTTCCCCGCAATGGGCCAAGCAACGGCATCTCGACCAGGGTTGGGCAAATTGGGCGCATGTTGATTTCCAACTCGCGACAAAACAACGAAAATATGCTTGTTATTTAGCACCCAGCTCTCCAGTCGAGGGAGAGAACTACCTGCACTGTGGCCGTGCTTCGATGACTTGGTTCCTTGACACTGAGGCACCAACCTTCGCAAAAGACACCTAACAAGGCGAACAAGGATGCTTACCGTAAATAGTTTGGAAACAGGTGGTCGGCCCAACCCTGGTTTTTGACTGCTGACTGCTGGCCCGTTGGATGCACTCGTGCCTTGGCCTGCTTCCCGCGGTGCAGGGTAAGGCAAGATAACTTTGCCTACGACCAGAAACCTAAGCAGTACTTCCACACCAGCACCAACCCCAGCAATGACGCAAGGCATCGGCACTTGAATCGTGTTTGCTAGCATCGCCACCAGCAACGCTCCCGAAACATGCATGGCTTATGTACCGACAGTCACAGCATACCGCGAGGGGCACTTTGATAGGGCGCCTCTCGTGAGGACAACACCTTTCGAGGGACGACGCCGTTAGGCGCAACCTCCGGCAGTCTGCGAGATACACCCACCCTACAATCGCCAAGAAATGGAATTGAACCCCCCTAAGTCCCTCCCCCTTAAGTCAGGGGTATTTCAAAAAGCTTTACAAGTCAAGGGTCAGGCTCCTTGCGGCTGGATCTATCCCTAGATCAAGGTTGGAATCTCGCAGCGGCTGCCCTGGAAGGATTCGCTTGTCAATGTTCTTCTGCGGGGCTTTCCAAATGGTGAACTAGCTTCAGGGCAGTTCCATTGCACGAGCCAATTCTCAAGAACATGGAGCGCCCCTGAGCGCAGTGATAGCTTGGTGGCGCGACGAATCGTGCTACCTGTCAAGATGTGGCTATCAGACGCTTTTCGCAGACAAACAGTTGCCGATCGGGCCGAGCCGTGGACAGACGCCGTGAGATTCGAAGAGTTTCGTTTGCTGTCGTGCATCCTTCCTGTTATTCACCGTCCTTTAAAACCAAGGATGGTTTCAGTTGGCCTTTGCTTGCCTTGACCGGCCTTCCTTTGCTGCCATGAACTGCCTTTCCTGACCTGGGGTCCCATGGTGCGAATTGCACCGAAAACAGTGGAACAGCGTCGCTTCTGTAGTCCAGGACCGTCATGGGGTCTCAGAAATGAACAGAGCCAAAGCTACTTCGGGTTACGAGATGTACTACTTGATTTTGTTTCTTGAGGGCGATTGCGCTGTTGCTTGTGCTTTGCTGATGCCTGCGCTAGTGGCTAGGGAGAGCCTATCATCCGTCAGTGAGCAACCCAGCAGGCTCAAGAGCATGGTTGCTGGCCGAGTGTCCGTTACAAGCACCACTGGTTTGCCAACCGGGTTTGCCTTTAAAGCCCCTTTTGATAGAGACGAGGGGTCGCGTTGTAGAGGATTTCTGCACTTGAGGGGGAAAGGCAACCGAATTAAGCCCAGTTAGCAGCTCGCGAGCGCTGCGCTCAGCAGCTCCCAATGGCGCCACAGGAGGGATGCTGGATCTGGCAGGGGCAAGCGGACCCCCACAAGCTCGGCTCGCGGGTACTCCTTTCGACTTGTTACAATTGTTTTTAAGGGAAACCAGAAGCCAACCGCAGGGGGGTTTTCAGTCTGGACGAGGCGTGCTTGGCGAGACAGGGCGAAGAGCGCGCATTTGGGGCTGATGAGATCATTTAGGCGTCGTTACAGAAAGTGCCCTCCACTTGGGGGATCCCGGTAGCCCAGCTTCAGCAGTTGGCATTTTGCATTTGGGGAGTCAAGTTCAAGGCAGGTTGTCTGCATGATGAGCGGCGCTTTAGGGTTGGTTCTACCAGTTTTAGCAATCGTCGTGTTGATTGCTCACTGATGCCGTTATTTGTTGGATGCCAGTCAGGGCAGCCTCTTAACAGTTCTGGCGCTTTTCTTCCCTACAGCCTAGTCGTCGCAGGAGGCTCGCCGCAACTTTGTGCAGACTATTGCTTCAGCCGGGCGGCCATGAAAGAGACACTTCCACGGCCTGGTGTGGGAGGTGTAGGGATACACAGTGAGATCAGTGTACTATCGGTATGTACAAATATGTGCTATATGTGTTCATTCATTACTTGACTCATTTCATTTCACAGGTTTATATTGTGTCTTGTCATGGCTTATTGTGTCAGGCCATTTCATGTTGTTTCATGTCATGTCATGACATTCATTTTGTTTCATTGATTTCATTTCATTCAGCTTATTCCGTTCCATTCAATTTCATTTCATTCAATTCAGCTCATTCCATTCAATTCATTTCTCATTCCGTTCCTTCGTTCGTCCGTGCATAAATTTATTTGGACCCTTTGACTGCTGACCCGTAGCGGCCCGTGGGGTCTTGCTGGCAAGGCCCACAGGCGATTGTCATTTGCATTGGGGGGGCGTTTGTTCGGCAATTTGTGTCGTCGCATTCCGGACCTAAGCGAGCTGAAGTTCAAGATCTCTGCGAAGGAGCTAGGGGCACCAATCTGCCAATGTGATCTGTTGGCAGCGCGTCCAACCTGAGTGAGGTGGAAGATTACAGATTCAATTCCTGCTAGCCCTGAGTCTTGCCGCGTTGGGAAAAAGTTAGAAAATGCTTGTATTGTTATTTGGTGTGGCTTCAGAGTTTTGTTTTTTTTGCGGTCCCCCGATTGTTGCTGAGCTTCATGATGCAGCAACGCAAGCCTGAACCCACATCTTGGAGAAGGAAAGAGACCGCCTCCGGGTGTTGAAGGTAGGTACCAGCTTGCAGCCTTAGCACGCGAATATGAACATGCACTGTCTTGAATCGAATGTGACGATAGGATGGCGGGAACGCCCTCATGAATACACATGTATGGGCTATCATATGGGTTCCTGGGAAAAGGGGGCCTCAAAAGTTTCAAAAGGGCAAAGTTTCAAAAGGGCTTAGCTTCCTTCTTCTTTCCCGAACATCATCCAAAAGTTCGTCCATAGCTTCCGGAACACCAAAGAGCTCGATGTTGTACATACGAACATGCGCACATACCTGCACCACCCAAGGGGACTTTTTTTGCAGGTCCGCAAAATCAGTGCATTTTCGTGAAATCCATACATTTGAGCAAAGCCTGTAATTTTCTTGCGAAATGGAAAACTCACGAGCATTCAATTACATTGGCTACAAGTACCTCTCGTTCAGCTCTGGTCCTGGCACTGGAGCTTGCCATGCTTATGGACCAAGAAGTCAGGTGAATGTGTGCAATTCACCAAGGATAACAGGTGCGGATTTCTCCTAGCAAATGTTCCGCTGATTTCCGTGCGATTTCCGTACATTTCCCGCCGATTTCCGTGCTTTTCCGGTTTCTGCATTGGCTGAGAAAACTGCAAACTTGCAAAGGTGACAAGGGAACCGTCACTCACAGCAAATGGTGACGTGAGGATGAAGCAAAGTTAAGTCCTGAGGGGCCATATAAATTGCAAACTTCACGTATATTCATAGACACACATGCATGTGCAGACCCCTCCTCATTTTGACTCAAACTCCTGGCTGTTGTGACACAAATCGAGGTCGCTGAGAAGCACGGCCTGGAGTTCTCCTCCCACTCCCATGACTGGATCCTGCAGGTGCGTGACAAGGCCTGACCGCGCTTTGCTTTGCCTGTCGAAGACCTGTCGTGACCAGGCCTTTGCAAGCGCCCAGCTCAGCTTTGAAGAGAGGCTCAATCCATGCTCCGGCATAGAAACTGCAAAAACACACCCACACACACACACAAACCGGATTTATCTTTGTCCTTTTTTCGTGCCGGGGTATCCTAAAGGTTTTAGAAGGGCCTTTTTGCTGTGCAAAAAACAAACTGGCCAGGTTTCGGGGAAGCAATGCTCCATCTTCGGCTACACTTTTGATGCCAACCCGGCCAGGAGCCTGACCGAGGGGGGAATGCTGTGCACCTGTTGGTCGTGCAGTGTGTTTTTTGGGGCAACCAACCCACTGCAACAGCCTGGCAGGCAGGCAACTAAGCACGGTCTTGGCTGCTAGGATCTTTAACCTTTAACATTTGTGATCTCATCTGCTCCCCACTAACCAGCTTCTCATTGACGCAAAGCAGGCAAGGTGGACACGCGGTCTTTTCCTTTTCGCTTGGAAGCTGGGCTTTTGCCCCAGCTTTGGGTGTCAAGTACGAACAGCAACTTTTGATCTCCAGGCGAAGTGACTCCAGAACATTCCAAATTTGTGGTGCAAGTGATGCTGCAAGATGGATAGGAGTTGGCCAGGAAGAATTGAGCTGTTCGAACAGGAGAGTTGAAACTCGACCCAGGCCGCAGCAGTTGAGATTTGCCAGCAGCTGAGATCGCCGCGTTGACGGCTTGCCAGCTGCAATTGGGGTGGTTGGATGCTGGAGCGGTGTTTGGATTGAATTCACAGCCAGCTTTATTTTGCAGTTACTGGTTGTAAGCTTTTGAGCAAGCGAGGGAGCAACTGGCGATTCCAAACAGAAAGACACCCCGGTTCCATCCAGCTCCGTTCTTTATCGAATTCAAGTATGTTGCACTTATATATTTCTGGGCTGGTTGTTTTTCTTGGATTCACGCCCTGAGCCGAACACACGGCCGGCTCGCGGGCCTGGCGTATGGTGTGTTGTTTGGGTCCCCGAGCCCTCGGAGACAATTCGAGAAACAGAAGGCCAGGCCCTCGAGCGAGCCCTCCGGCTCGATTTCAGAGGCTGAGAAATGTTGACTCCCGCTGGAAATCGAGTCGGACAAGTTTTCTGATATCCCTCGATTGATTTCCCATGTGCAGCTGGCTCCATTGTTGAGAGCGCAAGGGATGAGATCCCACATGCTTCGGCCATCGGGTATCCTCCGAGCAGAAGCTTTAAGAGAACGGCAGACGCGTGTTGTTCTGTGGCTGGTGTCTTTGAGGGCTGCCTTTTCTGTAGTTATTGGTCTGGACTGCTGCTCGCTGCCTCATTTCCAAAAGAAAGCTTTTGACTGATTCGGCTTCTACTTCCACCCAATACGGCATTGCCTTTGGACAAGGATGTTACACTGATGCAACCCAATGTGTCAGTGCAATCGGTGTGTTTACTTTGCCGGCTCTGGCGAGCTTGCTTTTCGGACTGTTCCCCGGTTGGGCGCCCGTTCTACCTCCTCCTGGTGCTACTTCGCCCGAAATGGGAATCCGGGTCCGGGCGCTGCTTGCAACCGGCTTAGGCAAGGAGAAGGCAGCCACCTCCCTGGTGCTGGACAGCCACGGGGCCTCTCGGACAGCAGAGCTCAACAAGAGCAGGACATAGCAGGACCAACCGACAGGAAATCCCGAAACCAGCTTGGGGGGGAGGAGGACCCTGGAGTTCCATTTGTAGTCCATACCGGGGAAGGCGTGTTTCGTTCTTGAACTCGGGCCTCCCGAGCCCGACTGACTTCACGTCATGTGCTCGAACCGAATCCGCCTTGAGCTGTATGCGCCCATGCCATGACGATGTCTTGTCTCCGTTGGGCGGACTTGTGTTCAGCGCTGAATTTGGCCAGCCACGCACATGCAAAGTGCCTCCCGCACCTTGAATGGCTGAACCCTGCACAGAGCGTTGGTGAGCCTATACACATGTTTGGTGCGCATGGGTGCGTACACACACACACACACATATATATATATATATACATGTATATATATATATAGAGATCTAGATATAAACATCGATATGTGCGTGCGTGCGTGCGGGTATGCATGTGTTTATTAGCTCGGCCAAGGTTTCTAGCTATCTGATTGAACCTGTTCAGCAACTTGAACTCGCTCTATTGTCGTTTTGGAGTTTTGTCTTTGGATCAAAACAGCAGCTGAACAAAAAGCATGCTACAACCAGGCCATAGGTTTGGGTTCACAGCATGGCCCAACCATCCCGCACTCTTGCCCGCTGTTGAGTCGCCTTCGGCCGCCCAGGTGCCGAACGCGCCTCGACCGATGTGGGGTGGGCGGTCGTGCTTGCAGGCCGATCCTAGAAGGACATGAGGACTGAGACCTGTTAATTAGAATGTTGTTTGATACTCTTAAGAACTGCACTGTAGGGTTTTGAGAGGGCACGTGGCGCCAGACTATGCAACAGACGCGCGCACCCACACTAGCGGCTTCCGCCATCAGCAAGGCTTCCTGAATCCGAGTCTGCGAGCTTGAGCCCCTATCCGCAGAACCTTCTCCAATTCCACAATGATTGGCGTTGAGTGGTAGGCTTACCTTCGCATGTGACGGGGATGTGGCACCTTAGCAGTGAAAGGGCCGTTCCGCAACCAATCTTTGAAGAAGCAACCTTGGAAGAAACAGTTGAACGGAATGGACTAGTTACCTTGCGCCAATGTTTTGAGGCTCTGCTTTGGCTTTCTGCCCTTCATGCTGAGGTTGCGCACCATGTGTTCCTGAGCCCTGCGAATCCATTCACGGCCAACTACGTGCCCAAGGGCGGCATGTGGGCCCCGGCGCCTTGGCGACATGGGCATGTGCAGAAATCCGCCAAGCTGGACGCACACCACTTGAGTCAAAAGCAACACCTTTGTTTCTTCCAACAGCGAAATTGGACTCGTCCTTGGTTCGAGCGTTGGGTTGTCGCACCAAATGTCATGACTACATGCTTAATCAGGAGCCCTAGTCCTCTTATGTGTTACAGGCTGTGCCTTGTTGATGCACAGGGCTTTCCGTTCAGAAGGCTCACGATGCAAAGCTTGAGAGGTGAAGAGCTCAATGAGCGGTCTGAAGGTTGCAGCCAGCATCCAAGCCACGTAGGAGACATTAGGAGACGTAGGGGCACAGAAGTCCGAAACATGCCAGTCTTGAGTCATTGAGGTGCAGGAAGTCGTCAACAAGCACGGCTTCCCCATAGTGGTGAAGCCTCTCAAAGGCGCGGCAATCACACTTCAGCCAGGGCAGGGGCAGCTGTGAGTCAGGTTCATCAAACATACCCGAGAATAGAAAGCATAGCTTTGCTAGTGCCTGCGCCGCATCAATCTGGCAATGTCCGGGCAAATAAAAGCAGAATTTGCCCAGCACATGGCAGGCATGCCGTATTTGGTTGAGAGCATCATGTTGCAAGGCACGCTTGACACACTACATACTGGCCAGAAGCAAGCTGACAACTAAAGGATTAGTCAGGGCGGACTGGACGACTGGAAGGGATGAGCAAGAGCTTAGCAAGCGCACTGTTTGGGAAAGGCCATGTCAGTGGTAACTGAAAAGTTTGGGCTTCTTTTGGGTGCAGCACTTTTTGGGAGGTCGAGGCTGGCAAAGCACCAGTGAGGAGCCCCTTTCCCACAAACTCTGAATGAAACAAATGAAGCAGCGAAAAGAAGGGCAAGTGATTTGTTCTCTTTGTGTTGCCGGGTTTGCTCTCAACATTTCAAGTGGAACAGTTGGCGCTCAGCGCTTGGAAAGCCCAAGGCAGTGGATGGAACCGAGCCATCGACTATGAATGAGAGCATGCTACTAAACAAGGAAGCGCCTTGCAAGCAGGCTTTGTTTTGTTCATCCAAATCTCACTTAGCATAGTACAGACCGATTCGGAGGTTTGCTAGTCCATGTGTGCCCGGCTTTGCGAAGCCGGACCCTTGAGATGTATGCCAAACCAGCGGGCAGTGATATTCAATCTCCACGGCGGGTGACGTGGCGAATGTCCTGGACTGGGTGAACTGTTTGTATTCCATGGACTCTTTGGTCCAACTCCAGCTCCTGCCATGCTGGGTTTCATACAGGCCAGAATAGTATAGTTCTCAAAGCGCAACCACAAGGGACTTGCATTTTTGCCCAGACCCCGTATGAAGCAGCAGTTGTAGAAAATGCACGGGGCGAACTCGTCAGGCACAGGCGGCTTGGACGTTACCAAGGCGCTCATGCGAGCAGTCACCTCTCTGGGCCGGAGCGTGGAAGCATTTTACAGCATTTGCAGCCGCGCCCTTTCTCAAGTTGGCAGAAACGGTTTGAGTCCTCGGCTTGTGGTTGAACATAGCGGGCACTTGCTGCCACGGAGTCAACGCTGGGTAAGCGGATGTTTGAGTTAGCGTCAGTCTGTCTTATTGGCAATGATGCTTGCAGCGTTCGTAGTGGGATCTACCGAATGGTTTTCATGTCCAGCAGACGACGGCTCCGGGCTATATAAATGCAGCGACCTGTTCAACGACTGGCTGAGTTGGGTCATGTTATTTTTGGGCCGGGGAGGTGTTTTCCTTTGCTTTGGCACCATCCCTTGGCCCAGTTGCTCAGCGACACTCTTCCCCTTTTGCTTGAGATTGGGCAAGACCCCTTCTCCCGCGCAGCCACTAACCCTGGGTTGAGCAGTGACGAAGTTGTTCTTTTTGCGCAGACATATTGTTTCGAGGTATTTAACGAGAAAGTGGGTTCATAAGTTATCATAAATTCATGGGAGAGGAGGCTGCCGAAACTCTGGAGACTGCCATTGCATGAATTGTAGTTTTCAAAGTTTATGTCTCAGTTTTCAAAGTTTATGTCTCACCTGGAGGCAACTCAGACCGCTGAAGTTGGACAAGAGAGTCACCTTCAAGTCATCCCGGAAGTGCCCTAAGTTCAGACAATTGGGCTTTTGCAGTTGTTTCTTCCTTGGTGTTTGCCACGTTTCGCGTAGCCAGAGGTCTCCATATGGCCATGAATTTCAATAGGGAGCCGCCTCAGAATCGATTGGTGGACATAAATCCCCACCTAAATGATGTCCACCAAAGGGTCCCTAAAAAAAGCAACAACAAACAAAATCCCCAAAAAAAGGTCCCCCAAAAAATCGGTATAAACAAATCGCAGCCCTATGTCGTTGTGGCACTCGACAGGGAGCCGCAAGCCCTGGGCACAGGCCACCTGCTGGCGAGAAGCGGAAGCCGCTGTGCAGCACATCTTCTCGAGGCGGAGGAACCAGGGCCAAAAGGAAGCCGTGGAAACCGACCATTCATGGTTGTTGGGCGACGTTTTTTTCTTTCATTTTGGCGTATTGTGGTTTAGTGGGAAGTCCCCGGTCCCCACTTGACTGCTAGAATTCATTTTTCTGCGCCCCTTCCAACGTCAACCAACCATTTGGAGGGTCATTTCAAGATGCACCACTTTTAGATGGCACACGCACACACACACACACACACCATTCAGTCATAAAGATGGGATCAAGCTCTTTGGGTGAAGAATGAGCATTCGAATGTTCATGGGCAAACTTGAAAGTTGTAAGGCCGCTTATATGGTGCGGCTCAAGTCAATACCGTTCTAGTCTTCTTCTCAATCCGGATTGGCATTGCCTGTGTGGGCTATAACCGAGGGCCAGGTGTTTGTTACTTGCACGCAGCAACCCTGGGGCTGCTTCACGTAGGTCAAGCCAACGCTGCCACGGGTGCTTCCTTTGGTTTGTGCAAGTGCTAGCCTGTATGATGAAAGGTCACACGCTCTTACAGACTTTTTGGCACACCGCCAAGTTTTCCACCAAGCCAGGGAGTATGGATTGGCGGTGTGCCCGTACAAACCCGTGGTGGACGAGTATCGCTGCATTTGCCCTGGGCTTAGCCACATGGAGAGGAGCCATCTATCAGCCCGATGGAGTAAGTGCAGGAAGCTGCAGCTTCAAACACGCAGTTGTGCCGTTGAGGGTTGACTGTGGCAGGCCAGCCACCGGAAGGCATGACAGAGCGCAATTTATTGTTGGAAGATGGTCATTGTTGGGGGGCTCCACTCTCTTCCGTCAACAGCTCCACGTCCTTGCAACAGTCTAGTGTTGGTCAAGGCTGGAAGCCAATGCCCCCAAAACAGCTTATATCTAGTCCGGCCATTGCATGGATGGAAGGAGCCAATCTCCTTAATAGCAAACGCAAACCATATGAAAGGATGAGCTCTTGAAGGTGATGCGCCATCCACCGAGCGTGCACCCTCTTTTGCTGGGCCAAGGCCTTGAACATGAGGCACGAAACGGGGGAAATCGCTGGCCGGGAAGATGGTCTGATGATCCAGCAGGTTGGGCGGTTGAAAAGACAGCTCCCTGGGACTGAGTGCCGGAATGGCTGAGTTGATGAGCAAGGTGGGAAGACACCTTTGGAGGGAAGCATCTCTGTATAGAAATTGTTTGGCTTTTGGGCCTGGATTTACCATCCTGGATTCCCCTTTGCAGCCGTTGATTCCACAGGCAACCTGAGACGCGGCCCTGGTGCCTGAAATGTGCAAGGACCTTATATGCGCACAGGCTACCACTTGAGAACCTACTAAAGGTGGAGTTGGAGCAATGTGTTTTGCCACAAGCCAGGTGCTAGATAGCAGTGAACGCAAGCACAACAAGAACGAAGCAGCTCTCAACATATATATATATATAAATAGTGAAACTGCAGTTAGCAAACATGTCTGAAGCCGGCTTGCCCTTGCACTTCTATTTGCCATGATCGAACCATCAGTTTGCCCGGGCTGAGTTGAAAATTGAATGCTCGTGCATGTTGTTTGTTCAGGTTGGGACGCCCATGGTTCTAAGGAGCCATGTGCAGGAAGCCCCTTGTTTCGAGTTAGTGTTTGACTCACCCAGTGATTCAATGTATCTGTGTAGCAAGTGCAACCAAAGGAACCACCCTTCAAAAGCAAAAAGGAACATGTCCGTTTCCTATTTGGCTGTGCAAACACCCAGTTGTAATCATTTTGAGTTTCCCCCTTTGGGCATGGGTCAAAGTAGAACCCCCAGAATGATGGGATTCCAATTCCCCTTCAAAGCAAGGTGGAGCAGGGTACCTCAGCGAAACAAACCCTGGAAACAGCCGGGAGGTGCAGCTCACGTACCGCAAGGTGTGGCGGAGGGCGGGGGGTGGCTCCCTGAAATGTGTGGATGAAAGCCTCCTCCTGGGACCGAATTCACGTGGCACCCAACAAGCCCTTCATTTTGCGAGGAGTCCGCTCGGGGATGCCCTTCTTGGGTTCCATGCTAGTGTGCAAACGGGTGTTTGAACCCAAAGGGCTAAAGCCAAGTTTTCGACATGTTTCGGGTCGCGGGATCCATGCGACCAGCGGAATCAACGGCAGCACACCAGGCCACCAGGCCATGCCTCCAGCGCCAGGTGAGAAGTTCGGTCACAGGAGTCGGCGGCTTGGAAGTCTTGAGTCTAAGAAGTAAGGCTCAAGAAACGAACAAAGCTAAGGAAGCTGGGCGTCCATCAAGTTTCTAGTTTGTTTTGCTTGAGCTCCGCGTGCTGTTGTGGATTGTTGTGGCTGGTTGTTTGTTTGTTGATCGGCCGGTCGATCAAGAGTCCAGCAACTGATTTTCCCACGGCGTCAAATTCTTTTCTATATCCCCAGCCGACTCAACCGACGTGGCTTTGTTTAGTTTGCCCGCCTTTTGTGGCAGGACAGTGCCACGATGTCATACATTGATGCATTGGCAGGCATAGACTTCATGCTGATCAGGGGCAAACCCGTGTGCCCAGCACCAAATGGGCGCACGCTCACCGAGGTTCGCCTCGCACAGGTTTTGCCTAACCCAGACCCCGATGGGTTCATATGCCAACGGGTGTACTCAGCCTCAAGCTCTCTTGGGCAATTTATGATTCATTTTTGCATGTGAGTTTACATGGGGACCCATTGGTGGACATCATGCAGGCGGAATTAATTATGTCCAATTGATCCGCTACTGTATTTGTCAAAGTCACAGACACAATGGGGTAAGGGGTAGCCTCAAAATCACACCCACGTGGGTTACAGGGAAGTCGTGTTTAGACTAAGTTGAAAACATAGTATGGCCTAACAAGTGTAAGTTTTCTGTTGGGGTCAAAAATGGACAGCCCTCCAAAAACCTTTGGTTCCCTTTCTGGTTCCCTTTGTTTCTTGAGGGCATACTCCAAAAGAACCGCAGCCACACCATGGGCCCCTGCCGCGAGCCACGAGTCGCGCAATCGCGTTCGATTCCGTTCCGAGGACGGCGAGCGCTCCGTGGGCGCACTGCTGGGGCAGCGCCTGAGCTCTGCTTCTCCTCAGGCGTGCTGAAACATCCCCACCCCGTAAAACCCCTGTGGTTCCATTTTCCCTTTTATGGGGAAGACTAGATAAATGGAATTGGGACCCCCCCACCCCCCTCCTCCTGAAGGTAGGGGGGATGCTGAAATTCGCCGGCGGGCGTTTTCGACTTGAACTGCGACCCTGCCTATTGGTTGAAGCAGGAAGGGCACCAAGAGGCCATGTGGAGTTGGAAGGGGCCTTACAGGGCGGGCGCATCCGGAAAATAGCCCAGCTCCCACAAGGCGGGCACCATGAGTGCCTTGTGGTTTCTTTTGCGGTCTGGGTCTTGCCTACACCTGTTTGTTGTTTTTGGTTTCAAACAACGACAAAAACAAGCAACCACAAAACAAGCAATCAAACAAACAATTAAACAAGCAAACACAGAAACGAGTAAGCATGCCATTAGATATATACTTTTAGAGGTAGGCTGAACATGAATCATAATCAGACATCTGAACAGCGAGGAATCTTTTGGGTTTTCGTGTTCGCAACTGAACAACGGAAAGGGTCATGGGCGAATTCATCAGAGCAATGGGGAGCTGCTCATTCCCATACTCGACTCCACCCTGACTTGGTGGATTGCCCAAATCGAATCATGCCCAAACAGGGTTCTCTTTGATGCTACTTGGGTCGCCGGGCAATTCGGCATAAGACAAGTACAGGGTGATTGTTTTTTGTTTAAGGACTTGAAAAAGGGTGCAATCAGATTGGTGTTGGGCTGACCCATTGTGGTGACAGTTGTGTATCTTGGGCGAGTTTGGGTACCTCGGACTTGTTGTTTGCCATAGTTTCACACATCCATGAGGGCAGGTTGAAACCTGTTTCCATCCTGGACTCACTTCTCGTAGGGCCTACAGCACTGTTGCATTTTTCCGGGGCTGGGGTACTCAAACAAATTGCTTCCTGGCACTAGACACAGTTGCTTCGTGATTATGGGGGGGCGATCATGCCTTCCATTTGCTTAAGAATATTGTTTCATTTTCCCCTGCTGGTTGTACAGGCAGTCTGTCACTATCGCATACCTTCTGACCCCTTCCAGGGGGCTCAAGCAAATCGAGGATGCTTGTAATAATAGATTTGCCCCCCCCCCCACACATGTGGCTGTGGGTCAACACCAATGGTACCATTTTGGGGTAGGTGCACCACCCAATTTAGTCTGTTTAGTGGGGATTGGGATGTTCACTGGAGCCATGTCTCCTTCAGGAAGCCGCAGGCCTCGTGGCCGCAGCCGCCGAGCTGCGCCGGAAGCCCTGAGGCGGTGAGTTGGGATGGTGGCTGAAACGAAGCTCTTTCGTTTGCCGAAGGGGTTTTAAGTCCGGACCAAGATGCCGGTCACACTGGGGGAAGCCTTGAGTGGGACGGGGAACGCACACTCCTCAATAGGAAGACCCGTAAGGAAGTCGATATGTCGAAGCCTGCAGGTCAAGAGCGAGTGGGACTGGCAAAGGCACGGGTTTGTCAACTTTGGGTCCTCCTCCTCAAACCCCCTGCTCTTCCTCCTGCTATGTCTGAAGCCTCCAAGAAGCCCAGTGCAACGCATCCGAGGCCCGGAGGATTTGGCCAAAGTGCCAGGTAAGGGCGAGGCCTCTGCACTGCAGTGGGGGCCTCATGAGTCGGTTCTGGCACGGTCTACAAACGCTGGAAGCAGCACGGCGAAGTTGAAACCGACAAGGCCCCGCAAAGGAATTTGCGAGCAGGGACACTAATTCCAGGAGAGCTGGATGCCGTCTCTTTGATCAGGGGACACGGGATGACACTCACTCAAGCACATATGTTACCAGCTGCGTAGGCAACCCATTGTCACCGTTTCCAGTCGACGGATCCAAAAAGGGCGAAATGAACGTCTAGCTCTTCCCAGGCCACTTCTCACCTCAGCCGTGCCGAGGTGGAAGCACAACTTGGGTCAGGGCGCGTCAGTGGACCTGAAGGCCATGGCCTCTGGCGGGCCCATGGGGCCGGTTTCGGCGATTGAAAGCTACCGAACATGCCGCAGGGGTGTCTCTAGAGGCTGCTCTCTTCAAGTTTTTTTTTAAAGATCGCCATGAAACTAGCCCGAACGCCTGCAGAAGCTCTCTTTGAGTTGTTGTTTGAAAAATCACGATGGGACCCAGAGGAAACTCAGATTCTGATGGGGATTGGCCACAGCTCAAGGTGCCGAAGGACATGGCAGCGCGCCTCGCAGAGGCGTTCCGCAGGGCTGGACGTGTCAGGGTGTCAGGGTGGGTGGGGGGTCCAGTGGGGTAGGGTTTTGTGTGGAGTTGGTATGTTTTCCTTGGACTAGAATTGAATTACCGAAGCAAAAGCAATTGCTTTGGGTGGCCGGGGCCAAAAGATGAGTGTTTCATTCTCAAAGTGAAGGAATGCCTCGAGGTAGTAAGTTGGTTTCCTCTTGATTTTCCCCCTTTGGGGTTTTCTTTGAAAAGGTGGTCCCTTATATTGAGCTGGATGCTGACTTGCCTCAAAAACACGAACCAGTAGATCGTCAGGCTGGGCAGTCTAACTTTCAGTGTGTCGATGAGTTGCCGGACGGAAAGCAAACATGACAAGCTCCATTTCCTAAAGGGGGAGCCCGCAGATTCCAACAGGACAAGCAGGACCGTTATCGCCCTAGGCTTACCAACCAGCCCGATGAGAGGGGGACCCTTCAGATTGAGAAGGTCTCGCTCGATTTATCAAACCGTATTGTCACTTCAGTGCTCATTTTTGCGTGTCTTCTTCCATTGACTGCACGACCTTGGGTCAGCCAAGTTGGCTCATCTCATTCGTCCAAAGTTGAGTTGTTTAGCCCTTTGTCCTGGTTTTGGCCACTTACACTCAAGGCTCTAAAGGCAATCAACATGGTTAAGCCGTCATTTTCCATATCCTTGGGGCAGTTGGCTCATTGGACTCCGCTTGCGATGGGACTCGCATCTGCGCTTGTCTCACCAGGTGGCAAGCTCGGCATCGCGGGCCATCGGCATGTGCTTCTGCAGCGTGGACATCATCGAAGTGGAGAAGGAGGCGATCTGCAGTCTGCACATGGGTTGCGAGATCAAAAGGTCCGTGACACATGCGTAACGTTGGGCAACATGTGTTTTTCTATATTTATAACCAGCCCTTGGAAGCTTAAGGAAACCCAAACGGAGGATGCTAAAACAATTGTGGTTTAACCCTGCGAACTCCGTGAGAACAGACATCAGGACCCCCAACCCACCCCGCCCCTCACCGCCAGCAAGGGAGGGGTGGGTGGGTTGTGACTTTTCTCTAGGGCAGGGGCAACAGCAGATAAACTGCTCTTCCAATTGCAGTCACTATATTGGCACGGTTTGCTTGTTTAGTTTGCTTGCGGGAAGTATGTTGATTATTATCAGTGACCACTTTGTTTGCATGTTGTGTTTGTGTGTGTGTGTGAGAGCAGGGTTCATTGTTTGAGGTTGCATGTGCGGTTGCAACCTTTCCACGCGTGGTCATAGCAACTCGGGTTTAAGTCCTTCATGATTTTGCTCCTGGCCCCCTTCCTTTCGATAAAGTAGATTAAAGTAGCCATGTAGATGGCCCACGTCGCTATCGCGCCTGAGGGATAGCCGGTGCTGAGGGCCTGATGGTTATGGAGGTGAACGGGGGTGTGATGATGGACTCTTTGCCAGGGCCTTAGGCTTCACGAGGTGGGGACGGACGTTGGGATCGAAGCCAATTTCGCGGATTTGCGCCCTGGAAGGTCCCACAAGGTTTCCGCAGCATTCTGATCGGGTGAAATATAAACCTGTGCAAATGCAAAGGCACACATGGTATACCTTTTTATGCCTGTAATTAGCTGTTTCCAAGAAGTTTTAATTTGCTGTCAGCACCTGGTCTGGATTTCACCCAACAATCGTTTGTTGCAGGGGGTAGCTCCGGAACCCAACTCTTGGAAACCCGAAAAACATGGAACCCTACTTTGGAGTTCCCGGAGTCTCCAGTGGCATGTGGCATCGCCTCGATCCGGTCCAAGGATGGAGCAACTCGGGGACTCCGGCAAGGCGCCTTCCCGCCGTGCGGGGGCTGGCCCTTTCAGAGCGAAAGATTGGGACCCTCAGCTCAAGCCCCCGGACTGCAAACCAGTCCGGCAAACAACGGAAAGCGCCTGCCACGGCATGCGATGGCTTTCCCTTGTTTTCCCTTGCTTTCCCTTGCCTTCCTTCGCTTGACCTTGCTTTTTCCCTTGCGGTGCCTTGCTTTCCCTTGCTTTCCCTTTCCGTTGCTTTCCCATTTCCTTGCTTTCCCTTGCTGTCCCTTGCTTTCCTTTGCTTTGCCTTGCTTTGCCCGTGCTTTAGCTTGCTTTGCCTTGCTGTCCCTTGCTTTCCCTTGTTTTCGCTTGCTTTCCCTTGCTGTCCCTTGCTTTGCCCGTGCTTTTGCTTGCTTTGCCTTGCTGCCCCTTGCTTTACCTTGTTTTCCCTTGTTTTCCTTTGTCCCTTGCTTTCCCTTGCTTTCCTTTGCTTTGCCTTTTTGCCCGTGCTTTTGCTTGCTTTGCCTTGCTGTCTTGCTGTCTCTTGCTTTCCCTTGCTTTGCCTTGCTTTGCCCGTGCTTTTGCTTGCTTTGCCTTGCTGTCCCTTCCTTTCCCTTGTGTTCCTTTGCTTTGCGTAGCTTTGCCCATGCTTTTGCTTTCTTTGCCCTGCTATCCCTTGCGTTCGCTTGTTTTCCTTTTCACTTGTTTTCCCTTGCTTTCCCTTGCCTTCCTTCGCTTGACCTTGCTTTTTCCCTTGCGGTGCCTTGCTTTCCCTTGCTTTCCCTTTCCGTTGCTTTCCCATTTCCTTGCTTTCCCTTGCTGTCCCTTGCTTTCCTTTGCTTTGCCTTGCTTTGCCCGTGCTTTAGCTTGCTTTGCCTTGCTGTCCCTTGCTTTCCCTTGTTTTCGCTTGCTTTCCCTTGCTGTCCCTTGCTTTGCCCGTGCTTTTGCTTTCTTTGCCCTGCTATCCCTTGCGTTCACTTGTTTTCCTTTTCACTTGCTTTCCCTTGCTTTCCCTTGCCTTCCTTTGCTTTGCCTTGCTTTGCCCGTGCTTTTGCTTGCTTTGCCTTGCTGTCTTGCTGTCTTGCTTTCCCTTGCTTTGCCTTGCTTTGCCCGTGCTTTTGCTTGCTTTGCCTTGCTGTCCCTTCCTTTCCCTTGTGTTCCTTTGCTTTGCGTTGCTTTGCCCATGCTTTTGCTTTCTTTGCCCTGCTATCCCTTGCGTTCACTTGTTTTCCTTTTCACTTGTTTTCCCTTGCTTTCCCTTGCCTTCCTTCGCTTGACCTTGCTTTTTCCCTTGCGGTGCCTTGCTTTCCCTTGCTTTCCCTTTCCGTTGCTTTCCCATTTCCTTGCTTTCCCTTGCTGTCCCTTGCTTTCCTTTGCTTTGCCTTGCTTTGCCCGTGCTTTAGCTTGCTTTGCCTTGCTGTCCCTTGCTTTCCCTTGTTTTCGCTTGCTTTCCCTTGCTGTCCCTTGCTTTGCCCGTGCTTTTGCTTTCTTTGCCTGCTGCCCCTTGCTTTCCTTGCTTTTCCCTTGCTTTCCCTTGCCTTGTTTTCCCTTTGTTCCCTTGCTGCCTTGCTTTCCTTGTGCCCGTGCTTTTGCTTGCTTTGCCTTGCTGTCTTGCTGTCTCTTGCTTTCCCTTGCTTTGCCTTGCTTTGCCCGTGCTTTTGCTTGCTTTGCCTTGCTGTCCCTTCCTTTCCCTTGTGTTCCTTTGCTTTGCGTTGCTTTGCCCATGCTTTTGCTTTCTTTGCCCTGCTATCCCTTGCGTTCACTTGTTTTCCTTTTCACTTGTTTTCCCTTGCTTTCCCTTGCCTTCCTTCGCTTGACCTTGCTTTTTCCCTTGCGTGCCTTGCTTTCCCTTGCTTTCCCTTTCCGTTGCTTTCCCATTTCCTTGCTTTCCCTTGCTGTCCCTTGCTTTCCTTTGCTTTGCCTTGCTTTGCCCGTGCTTTAGCTTGCTTTGCCTTGCTGTCCCTTGCTTTCCCTTGTTTTCGCTTGCTTTCCCTTGCTGTCCCTTGCTTTGCCCGTGCTTTTGCTTTCTTTGCCCTGCTATCCCTTGCGTTCACTTGTTTTCCTTTTCACTTGCTTTCCCTTGCTTTCCCTTGCCTTCCTTTGCTTTGCCTTGCTTTGCCCGTGCTTTTGCTTGCTTTGCCTTGCTGTCTTGCTGTCTCTTGCTTTCCCTTGCTTTGCCTTGCTTTGCCCGTGCTTTTGCTTGCTTTGCCTTGCTGTCCCTTCCTTTCCCTTGTGTTCCTTTGCTTTGCGTTGCTTTGCCCATGCTTTTGCTTTCTTTGCCCTGCTATCCCTTGCGTTCACTTGTTTTCCTTTTCACTTGTTTTCCCTTGCTTTCCCTTGCCTTCCTTCGCTTGACCTTGCTTTTTCCCTTGCGGTGCCTTGCTTTCCCTTGCTTTCCCTTTCCGTTGCTTTCCCATTTCCTTGCTTTCCCTTGCTGTCCCTTGCTTTCCTTTGCTTTGCCTTGCTTTGCCCGTGCTTTAGCTTGCTTTGCCTTGCTGTCCCTTCCTTTCCCTTGTGTTCCTTTGCTTTGCGTTGCTTTGCCCATGCTTTTGCTTTCTTTGCCCTGCTATCCCTTGCTTTCACTTGTTTTCCTTTCACTTGCTTTCCCTTGCTTTCCCTTGCCTTCCTTTGCTTTGCCTTGCTTTGCCCGTGCTTTTGCTTGCTTTGCCTTGCTCTCCCTTGTTTTCCCTTGCTTTCCCTTGCCTTCCCTGGCTGTCCCTTGCTTTCGTTTGCTTGTCCCTGCTTTCCCTTTCCCTTTCTTTCCCTTGCTTTGCCCGTGCTTTTGCTTGCTTTGCCTTGCTCTCCCTTGTTTTCCCTTGCTTTCCCTTGCTGTCCCTTGCTTTCCTTTGCTTGTTTTTGCTTTCCCTTTTTTTCCCTTTCCCTTGCTGTCCCTTGTGTTCCTTTGCTTTGCCTTGCTTTGCCCGTGCTTTTGCTTGCCTTCCCATGCTTCCCTTTGATTGTCCTTGCTTTCCCTTGCTTTCCCTTGCTGTCCCTTTCTTTCCCTTGATTTCCCTTGCTTTCCCTTGCTGTCCCTTGCGGTCCTTTGCTTTCCTTTGCTTGTCCTTTCTTTCCTTTGCGTTGCCTTGCTTTCCATTGCTTTCCCTTTCCCCTGCTTTCCCCTGATTTCCCTTGCAGTCCCTTGCTTGCTGTCCCTTGCTTTCCTTTGCTTTGCCTTGCTTTGCCAGTGCTTTCGCTTGCTTTGCCTTGCTGTCCCTTTCTTTCCCTTGTGTTTCCCTTGCTTTCCCTTGCTTTTTTGTTGCTGTCCCTTGCTGTCCCTTGCTTTCCTTTGCTTTGACTTATTTTGCCCGTGCTGTTGCTTGCTTTCCCTTGCTGTCCATTGCTGTCCCTTGCTTTCCCTTGCCTGGCTTGCTTTCCCCTACTTTCGCTTCCTTTGCCCTTGCTTTCCCTTGGTTTGCCTTGCTTTGCCTTGCTGTCCCTTGCCAGCTTGACCCAAGTCAGAGCAAACCAACAACTGCACAACCCTCCTGCACTGAATCACATACAAGCAACAACCCAAACCAGCGCCCGTACTTACACACCCCGTGTCGTCTCCCTGGGACCTGCAAACCAGCCTTGCGGTGGCAGAAAGTGCTCCAAAAAATACTCCCAACAAATGGGAGTATTTTTCCTGCAACATCCCCAGCATCGCCGACCACCACAAAAACTTCCAAAACAAGCGACATCCCCTGCATCCCCGGCATCCCCGGCATCCCCTGCATCCCCGGCACCCCTTGTGCGCCCAAGTCCGGCGAGGCCGGAAGCAAAGTAAAATTATGTAAAACTGGCACGCTTTTTGGCCCGCGAGAGCCACAGACGAAAAGGTCAGACATGATAGGCAGCGTCGACGAAAAAGCGCGAAAAACACAGGGAAAAACACCAAAAACCAGCCTTGCGGTGGTAGAAAGTGCTCCAAAAAATACTCCCATTTTTTGGGCCAGACCTGCAAATCACCCGGAACGAGGTTACCCCCCTCCCACCCCCCCCCCCCCCACAACTTCGTACACTAACTCCCAGCGCTTCAAGAAGCGCTTTCCGTCATCGATTTCGGCGTGCGGCGCTAGTAGGCTGACAGAAAAGCTCAGTGCGTTCATGGCCTCCTTTTGGGCCCGAGCAGGTGCCCAGAGGCTCAAGGCCCACGCCACCGCTGGCCCTTCAGGCCCTAGCTTTCCGGCTTTACGAGGCTGGGGTGCTGAAAGCGCTGCTCGGCTGAGCAGGGACACGTGTGGCACTTTTGGGAACTGTCATGCAACATGTCTGGGCAAGACATGAAGAGGGAGATTCAGAACCGGCATGCAGATTTGCTCATGACGTTTGTCCACTTGGTTCCGGCTAGGAGGTCCTTGCAATTGACCCCCCTGTGTCAGGTTGAATTGCTTGTTGGCGCCGGTTATTCCACCAATTTTGGTTTACATACATACACAATAAAATAAAGTAAAACAAATAAACACATATATAGATAAGTATAGACATAATATATATATATATATATGCGGAGGGATAGATCTTGGTTTTAAGGTGCATGGCTTGCAAGCGCCTAGGCTTGGCCGGTGATCCGGATCCGCCTTCGGCCTTGGGCAGAAACAATGGCCGCTGGGCGTGGAGCGCGCCATCTCCGCCCGAGCCGTCTCTACTGATGCCATCCCCAGCCACCGCTGGCAGACATGAAACAAGATGAGGCCATGAGGCATGAGGGATAGAAGATGTTGTGTCGGCGCTTTGGACCTGCATAGTTACTTACATGTGTATGTATACATAAATGAATAAATGGGGAATATGGGGACCAGGAGCCCTCGATATTGATCACCAGAACCAGTTGGAAGCCTGCTTGCAGTGCAGTTGGCCTCAAATCGTTTCTAAGTTCGCATCCTGCCAAAGCGAACTGAGGCGAACGCCACTTTCGAGTTTCAAAGAGAATGCTGTGACTCTGCCTTCAAGAGTGGCATTTGTTTCCTTGATGGCCCAGTTGGGCAGTCACGCATGGCATCAGTCGCTCAGCCATGTCACAAAAACAGGCTGCAAATTCGTATGGTTTGCATGGATTTGCGATTTAGTCATGGTCCGAATATGTCTTGCATGTCACGTTCATCTCTGACTGCAGGCTTTCAGTTGTGCCTCGTTGCCTTTGCATTTTACGCAATACTACATGCTGTGTTTGGATCTGATGCCTTGCACCCAGCACCTCTCGATCCCGTCTGGTTACAGACTATTGGGCAAGACTTGGCCAAGCCCCTTAACTTAGGTCATGGCCATGGCTATAGGTCAACTAAACACTTCGGCCCCAGCGAGAACACTGCGGATAAAGCGCTGACAAAGTAGGTTGAACATCCAAGCGAGCCGGCCCCTGGCCAGCAGTGGGGCTAGCAGAGCCACCATCGCCATGCTGCGTTGCAGCCTACCCTTAAGATTTCTCTAGTTGATGAACAAAGGGGCAGCTCCTCCTCATACACGGAAGGAACTAATTACAGCCAATGAGCATGGCAGAATCCGTTTGCCGCTCCTCGCTGGCTTTATTTGCTCAGGGGCTCCTGGCCAGCAAAGCTGGCGCAAGGCAGCCACAGGTCTCCAAGGGAAGTGGTTGGTATGGGCCAACGGGCAAGGGCACATGCTGATGCACTTTGAAGGGCTAAGCGGCGAACATGAAACTGCGGTTGCGCAGATATGTCCAAATTCAGTTTGTTTCTTTGGTAGGTGCACGGTAATTGGCAGCAGGGCATCGACACACTTCAATAAGTATGCAGGCCTAAGAACTTGTGCGCTTTGAGCCATGAAATCCGAGCCAGCATCGCCGCAATCTCCTGGCTCCCCTCCTGCAGGGTCCCCTTCGTTCTCTGCCACATTTGCAGCAGAGTTGACTCAGCCGCCGACCTCCACGTTGACCGGCAACCAGCGCGTGCCACCTTTGGCAACAGAGGCACTGGAGAAAGCGGACTCAGATCCCTCGTGCGCGGGCTCGGGTGAGCCCACGCGTGAGCCCACGCGTGAGCCCACACGTGAGCTCGCGGCCTCGGGTGAGGTTACACGTGAGCCCACGCGTGAGCGCACAGCTGACCTGCCATTGGGCCCCGCCCCCTTGGGTGAGCCCACAGGTGAGCCCAAACGTGAGCCCACACGTGAGCCCACACGTGAGGTAACGGGTGACCTGCCACTGGGCCCCGCCCCAACAGCGCACCCTGCCCCACTGGACACTCCGGAGGTCACACCGAGGCCGGTCTTGTCCCGGGACTCCCAGCCAGAGCCACTGGCAGCTTGGCTTGAGATAAACGATCGGTCGATCGTTTTCGTTGGAGTTTTGAGTTGAACTTCCTGAATGACACGGCTTGGGCCTCATGATTTGGACTTCCAGAGGTGGACGATAGAGTGTGGGCACACGCTCCGGAAAAAGTCCTTGTTTGTCTGAAGCGTGAAGCTGAACGCGAGGCCGGCTCGCTAGGCCTATGTTTAACGTCGACTGGCGCTGGCTAGCCTTTTTTTGTGCGAGCTTGGGCTTGTGACTCTGACAGGCTGAGAACCCTGAAGCAGAGGAGAGGGCTTTTGGCTGAGCTTGTTTTTCCGATATGGCTAGAAGCCTAGGTGAGGCCAGCGTGCTTCCTTCAGATTCCGGTTGCTTCACATGCTGGTTCTTCATCTCAACCTCCATTCAAAGCAGACCGTAAGCTGTAACCTGGCAGCTACCCGTCCCGACGCCATTGAGTTAACGCATGGAATCCGAAAGCTATGTCGACCAGGAATAGCGTTTGCATCAACAATTCCCGACTCGCAATATCGTTCCGCCCTTTCGCACGTTCCAATATCGTTTGCTTCTCCTTCACCCGAGGCATCCCCGGCGTCCCCGACGGCAACCTCCTTCGCCGACAAGGTGCGCACGGCTCAGAAGCCCAGCTCCACCCGCACCTCGAGCCCTGCGAAGGGCCACAAAGCGACCGCGGCGGCCCTGACGGCGTCTTCTGCCTTCGCCGCCTTCGAGAAGCCGCCGGTGGAAGTGCCGCCCATGCCGCTGGGCGGGGTGGCAGGGGGTGGCAGGGGGTGACATTGAAGTGGTGACATTGAGGTGCTTAAGCTCAGTTTCAGACATGTTGCGACCCTTTGTCCAAGAATGGTGGGGTGCACAGGAGGGGTTGGGAAGGCTGCCATGATCTTGAAAGGCCGTGCCAACGTGCTTGTATTTAAGCCGGACCAAGCATGCTGCATATTGAGAATCTTGCGGAGCGCGCACGACATTGCACAACGCCCCGGTTGAGACTTAGTCGCTGTTCGCGCGCTCCGCAAGATGGTTCACCCTGAGCAACGCCCCCTGTGTCGTCGGAAGGCTTCGGTGGTTTCAGCCGTCAGCGCCGAGGCCGGGGGCCGCCAGCTGTGGGCGCCGGGAGTTGGCGCGGCAGCGAAAGTTGGAGCAGCTGCTGCCCCCCGGGGCTCTGCAGGAGCGACCGGTCGGGTACAATTGGCGCATTAACTTCCACTTCCATTTGGATAAACAGACGTCTATTTTCAATACCTGCCTTTGCTTGCCGACGTGGGAATTGTACCATTTAGTGGTCCTGGTGTAAGTGAGTGCACATGGTTGTACCCCAGTCAAGAAACTTACCCCATGAGTGGGTTCCGACCTTGTGAGTTATGCTGCAAGTCCCGAAGTCCATAGACATGTGGGTGACCGATGCCACCTTTGAAGGTGGGCTGGACAAGACGTGGCTCGTTTCGGGCAGGTCCAAACATGCAGGAACACAAGCCAATGTGGTTTTGTTTGATGCACGTCACCCCAAACCGTTTTGTGTTGCGTGTTTCTGTAGCCAATGCCACTCTCGGACAGTCTCAGGCAAACCCTTTCACTTTTACGCAACTGGGTGCTGCTGCCAGCAGATCGCTTAACTTAGTCCGTTTGTCTAGGTCCACTTGTCAAGGGCTGTGATGTGGAAGCCGTTATGGTCCAAGCTACCGCTTCACTGCCGGCTCAAGCTCAAGCAGATATGATAGTTGCTAGTCTAACACACTCGTTTGACACATTTGATCCATGCGAAGCTTGGAGAAGCTCGCCCTGCGATGCCTTCCTTGTGCGCCGATGGCAAGTCGAATGCATGTTTGCCAAATCATGCCATATCCATCAGCAGCTCGTTGAACCCACACACCAGCTGCCCCATCAAATCCGTCAGACACGCTTTTGCGCCATGCTTGTGCCATGGTGCTACGGTTGCCCTTTGTTGGCGCGGCCCTCGTCTTCGTCTTGGTGAATCTCCCAGCCTTCCTCTCCCCGCAGCAGATCACACAGCGCCTGGTGCGGTGCGGCTCGGCCAAGGAGGTGCTGGAGATTCTGCGGGGTCAGCGGAGGAATCCCAGGCAGGAGTTCGACGTGCGCCTGTTGCACGTAGCGAGTGTTGTGTCCTGCAGCCGCCATTTTGAACAACCCTGTTTAAGGCGTGAGCGGCGCACCGGGGAAATGGGCTGAGGGGTGAGCTCTAGAAGTCCATGTGTAGCTCGATTGATCCTTCTTGAACAAGGAGATTGGAGACTCCCACCCTCCCCTTCTGGTAATCGCTTTTCCCTAACCCCCCCCCCCCCCGGGGGGAGTTTTATTATTAGGGGTCGCCAGTTTGGGCCCAGATCCAGTTGATAGTTTTGCTATTTAGTATTGGACTTGTATTGAACAGTGGGTCTCCTTTGATTTGGAGCAACAACTTCTCAGATTGCAACTTTTAAGTAATAACTGCGAAAGAGAGTGTCCCATGGTCAGAGTTATAAAAAATAGTTGCTTGTGTTGGGTTGTTTGGAAAGACAGACCCTAATAATTAATACGTAGAACTTTCTTGGGGATGTGTTTACCCTAATGATAGTAGTCTCAGAGGAGTTTAGTATTGGTTTAGTATTGGCTAATTTAAGTTTAGTATTGCCGAATTTTTGCCGCGGCTCGGGGGAGTTTTATTATTAGGGGTAGGTTGATTAATAGGAAGAAGGGATTACTGAGGCAGCTTTGCACGGACAAAGCGATTGGGAATTTGCAGGTTCCCCAACCTGAGGATTGAGACGGGCCCCAAGACGGATGAACATCTAGCCTTTCGTTCCTCGGATCTAGCCTCCCTAGGCCCTCTAAAACCCCCAGAAAGGTCGGATTGAACCCCCTCAAAGAGAAGGTCGTGTAAGCCGCGGGGTATCAGGTGTTGGTGTACTCGTTGCCGTGATTGTCACCTAGCTGCCCGAACTTCCAAGTCGAAAGTCGAAGGTCCCCCCCCGCCTCCCCGCGCTTAACACCCTTGTTATGAACCACCAAAGGGTGAGCCTCCAGCTGCCTGCTCTTTCCTAGGCTCTCTGGGGCGGTGGCTCCTGCTTGGGTGAAGCTTGCGAAGCTCGGATTGCGCGCGGATTCCTCGGACCTGGAGGAGCTTGTGGCTTTGACCAAGGCCTGGCTCTCTGGGCAGCTCAGCAGCAACCTGTGGTGGGTGGGGGGGGGGTCTGTTGACGTACCTCTGGTTGACATGCATAGAGGCGTCTCTTTTTGAGGGACCCCAGTTTGTTGGGTTTAAGGTTCATGTTGATTTACGCATACATCGGAGAAGGGGTTCGCGGTGCATGTGATAGCACTGCAGATGTTTTTGGGTTTGCTTCATTTCTTTCGCCAAATGGGGGAACAGCAAAATGGGACCAGGGTGTATTTGTTGACACCCTGCTTGTTGTTGGGCAATTGGCTGGAACACTCAGATTGGTGGATTATAGTTATCAACTAGGTGGTAGCTTCTTTCAAGAGGCAATTTGTCGAACCTGCAGCGTTTCATTCTTGGGAACGGGCGTGTCAAGCTGGAAATGTATACGCTGCCTCTGTTGGGAAGAAGACGCTGGTTGCGCCGGCTTAGTTGACAATCGCACCCCCCTCTTTCTTTGGGTTGCCGCTGAAATGGCTATCGGACTCCTTGGGCAACATTCTGATCGAACAGGGGATGGTTGGTGACAGAAGCCCCTTCTGAAGGGCCTTACATTCTGGTGGCTTGGTTTATCTTAAAGTGAGTTTCCCCCAGCGCCGTACTGTTGGAAGGGGCAACAAGGAAGCCTGAGCCAGCCCATCCCCTGCGCCCAGGCCCTCCTTGCGCGGCCGGCAAGTGGCCAACGCCTTTTGGGCGGTGGCAAAGCTCCAAGGCCGGCAGCGCCTTCCGCCGCTGAGTGGCTTGCAGCTCGCCCTAGTTGCGGCGGCAGAGCAGAAGATGCCAGACATGAACGCCATAGAGGTGGCCAATGTGATTTGGCCTTTGGACACGGTTTGGTAGGTGTTTGTTTTCTTTGTTCCGATTTGATACAGTTTTTTTCTAACAAACAACAAACAATCAAAAAAGTATCAGGCTGTCGCCGGTTTTTTGTATTGAAGAGGCCCAGGAAGGCCATTTGGGCCTTACAGCTGGCCAGATTTGCATGCACAGTGGAGCAAAGGTCGGCCACGCAGCTCCCGGTCAGCGCCTTGGGATCAAAGCTGCTGCCGGCGGCTACAGCACAGGCGGAAGTGGTGGCTTGCTCAGCCAAGCACGACCTTTTGATATGAGCAACGGACAATACTACCAGAGAATCGTTCTTTGTTTGGCGTGGGTCCAACAATTGGTTTATTGTTGTCATATTATCAGCTGCTCTGCTTTTTGGGGTGTGCTGCGCAAAGTTCTGCGTTGATCCATTGTACATTTACGAGTTGCGGCACTCCCACAGTTCCCTTGTAAATGTTTTGAGGCAACTTGATGAATTCATTGTTCTAATTTTTGCGTGCTTGTTGTTTCAAACAAGCTTATTGGCCGGTTGCTTTTTTGCTTGCTTGCTTGCTTGCTTGCTTGCTTGCTTTCCTTGTTGTGCTTCTTTGTTTCTTTGATTCTTTGTCAGTCTGTTTGGGTTTTCGATCCCGAGGTGGTGTCGCAGATGAACGCGCAGGACGTGGCCAACACGCTCTGGGCCACGGCGAAGCTCTCGGATCGCGGCCCGCCGCTGCTGGGCCTAGTGCCAGCCTTTGCGGTCCAGGCGCCCGCACAGTGGGATGCAGGGCGTCTTCTTTGGAGGTCAGCGGGTAACCCCTAGACTTAGTAATTCCCAGCCACCCGGTTCCTTGGCTTTTTTTTTGGGGGGGGGGGTTAGTAGTGCGGGGTTCCATTGAACCCACGTTAAACTTTAGCAGAGATCTGAGGACAGCCGGTTGAGGTTGTGTGTGTTTGTTGCTTCCCTTTGGCTGGGGAACCAAAAGACTGCCAAGGAGTGGTCTATCGTGCGCTTTAGGATGGACTCATGGTAGTTTATTCTTGGCCATGTTGCCAACTCATGCGATAGAATGGATACTCAACTCGCTGGAAACAGATGCTTGGGTTTTTTCCTCTTGGATGAAGTGGGTTTGGAAATAGTTATTTATAAAGTTCCTGTTTATTCCCTGATGAGAAGCAGCAGCCTGGCCGACGATCATAGCCGTGGACCATGATCCGCTTTAAGAGGATGGCAGTCTTCCAAAACCCTCCTTTCAGCTTCCATGATTGTTGGAAATGCGGGTTAATTAACGCTTCTGGGCTATTTGAAGGGCAAACTAAAGGAAACCAGCCACACCCCAAAAGCCGGACAGGTCCCTTGAGCCAAACCCCTTGGAAGCTCAGTGGGCCATGGTTGTGGTTCCCTTGAGAGGGGTTTCGCTACTGTTTTCTTCCCGCAAAAGATGTCCATGACCCAATTGGTGTTTTGACCAGGGCACGGCACAGAGATCGGAGTAGGGGCAGGGTGCTGGGTAAGCGTTTCGATGGTTACCCACTTAGGGGATTTGGGACCATGGCGCATGGGTTGTAACTCCACGGTTGCTAGCTGATTATTGGGACCCGCTCAGGGAGGAAAGGACTTAATAAAAGGGACTCCTTTGGGGGATTCCAAGGTGCGCCATTGACCTCTAATAACCAGGCTGCCACGGTGATACCGCAGATGAACGCCCAAGCAGTTGCGAACACGATTTGGGCCAGCGCAAAGCTGGTGGATTCCCACCGCGAGCTGCTGGCCTTGCTTCCCGCGCTCGCTGGCAGGACAAAGGAACCCCGGTGGCATCGGTTTCCCCTTTTGAAGCGATGTGGCCTTTCTCAAAATAGGGGACGCCTAGAAGTTGGTTGATTCCTCGTGGCTTTCCTGTGGAACCATCCCAAAAAGGAGCCCGCCACTTTGAGAAAACCCCCCTCATCTGGGCGTAGAAGTCATCTTCAGTGAAGAGGAGTTTGTGTCCCCCGCGTGTTCTGGGCAGCTAAGGATTTGATGACACGGATGGATGCTCAAAATACCGTGAACATCATTTGGTCCACAGCGAAGTTGTCTGAAGAGCCTTCGGGTGGTTCGCTGCTTGCATTGCTGCCCTTATTGGTGAACTGCTGCCACCGTGTCATGCCGCAGATGAACTCCCAGGCTGTGGCCAACACTTTTTGGGCCACCGCGAAGCTGTCGGAAGAGTCTGTTAGCACTGCCCTGCCGGCCTTATTGCCCGGTTTAGCCGACCAGGCTAGGCATGTAGCACCAAAGATGAATGCCCAAGACGTCGCGAACACAATTTGGGCTGCAGCAAAGCTCTCCGAGGAATCAGTGGGCGACTCACTTGTGTCCGTGCTGCAGGTTCTGGCAGGACAGGCAAGAAGAGTTATTCCTGGAATGAACTCGCAGCAGGTTGCAAATATGGCTTGGGCGATTGCAAAGCTTTCGGAAGGGTCTGTAGGATCTTCCATGCTCTTTCCTTTGCTGCCTCTGTTGGCTGACCAAGCACGCAAGACGATACCAGACATGAACGCGCAGGAAGCGTCAAACCTGGCCTGGGGCATGGCCAAGCTTTCTGATTCAGAGGCATCCTTGTTGGCTGTGCTGCCTTCCTTGGTGATTCGCCTAGGGCAGGTCATGTCACGACTGAATGCGCGAGAGGTGGCCAATACCATTTGGGCCGCGGGACGACTCGTAGAGCGCCCGGCCGGCCGAGCATTGCCTGCCTTGATGCCCTGGCTGATGCGACGCGCCAAGGAGACCATGCTGGACACGAGCGCCTACTCCAAGGGCTGTGGATAATTTCCGGCCGGATGTCGCTCATGAACTCGCCGTGAAGATTTTGGGATCAGACTGGGTCCACCGTAGTGGCAGGAAGTCACCAAAATATCAAGCTGGGACCTTGCAACTGCCAGCGCGCATGAATTTGCCGGCAATGGCGAGGACTGGAACCAGCGGAAGAGTGCAAAGAAAGGTTATCGGTCCTGACAAGGCTTCTCAGCCATCGCACTCCCGTTCATGAATTGCAGCAGCGCACCGCACTCTGACTTCAAGTAGGCCTGCAACCGGAGCAGGCGTGACCTCGATTCCGAGCACATGGGCCAAGGTGTATTGGGCGGCGATATGCCGTGAAGTGCCATGCAAGGGTGGTTGGGTGAAGTAAGCAGCGGATAGCAATTTGGATATCAACCGCTTTGACACTGCATTGGCAGCTTCGTCATTGATCTTTGGCAAGATTCACTTTCAACATCTGGGCGCTTCGAGATGAGAGACTTCAAAAAAAGCACGTGCCCCTGACATCCACTTCGCAGGCCAGTCTGCGGGTAGCGCCGCAGATGAACGGCTTGTAATGGTGGCAGCCCATGCTTGAACAGGGTCGTTCAGCGGGTCATCGATTTTGACTTGGGACCTGAGATGTCCAATTTGTTTCTTGTTGCCAGTGCAACTCTGAACATGCCGGCTCACCATGCCGTTGGCAGGACCGATTCCTCCCAATGACTTTGGAGGCGGGGGGCCAACACGGGTGAAGGTTCGCACTTTCACGTGCAGTAAGGACATATAGAAAGGATGTAGCCTTTGGTTGACGTGCAACAAGTTCAACAAGCGCATCATTCTCTTATTGCTGCCTTCCAGTAGCTTCTGTAGTCTGAAAGGAGTGCGGGCACTTGCATTTCAAAACCTCTGGCCACATGCCTTGGTGACCAAATTGACACTGGCACCTTGCTAAGTTCTGGGTCCTTCTGCACAAAGCAAATTTGCGGCGTGGGGGGCCAGCTAGCAGAACTGGTTCATCCACATATATGTTTGCCGCTCGTCACTGCTGTTTACACAAGTTCTAGATGAGAAAACCTGATGGCTGGCGGACATTGCGCGGAGCTCTTTTTTTGTGCGCATCGGTTGAAGACTGGTTCACCTTTCTTCTGAAAGAGACATGGTTTCAGAGGGCACTTGAGCTCCACTTCAACTATTGCGGGCATAATGCTTAGATTCACACGGTTTCAGAAGGCACTTGAGATTTTTGGTAATTGCGGGCATGATGCCTGGAGCCTGGTCATACGCACAAAATTGTCAGTTCGCATGGCCCAATTGAAACACAAACAAACTATCTGAATCTATTTGCCTACACACAATCGCATGAAACCTGTATACACTTATCTATGTCGGCGTGACCCCAAAAGAAACGCAGATCCACATCCATTTGCCAGGGCCATCCTGTGTTGCTGCACCTGGGCGGCACTACCTGGCGCGCGGAGAATCGGCTGCTACATGCAGAGAGTTCAGGCGGGAATCGGGGGTGTCTCGACCTGCGCTCGCCTCTTTGGAACCACGGCCACAGCAGCGGCGTTTATGCGTTTTGCCGCCATGGCCTTTGAGCATGAACTTGGGTGAGCTGGTGTTGCACACTTGGTACGTGGTTGATAGCATGTGGGGTACCAGTGTTTGATTGACTTGGGGCCATGCTTATAGCCTATTCACTAAGTGGACTGAAGATGTGTGTGCGTATGTTGTTGTTTGTCTTTGTTGCTTATTTGTACTATACATGTACTTGGCAAAAAAAAACATCCAAGGCCTCTTTGCCCAGCTCCTTAGTCTCTGGAGGGCACTGTGAAGCGTGTGACCTGGGCGACGCATTGGGCGACCACACGCTGCTGTTGAGGGTTTGCCCTTGAAAAGGGTCCTTTCTCGGATTCTTTGAGCTTTGTGAACCCAGATGACAGGCCTTGTGAACCTGAAGCGGCAGACAGGCAGCGTCAATCTTGTGTGGGTGAATTATAGCTTCATACAGTCGTTTGGGCAGATGTGTGACAGGGATCCAAGGGTGGCTTGGAAGGTTACTGTTTGCTTCTTGGATTAGTCGTCGTGATTTTGGGTTGGCAAGCGATCAGTTTGCTCCCTGGTGCTTCCCCGTTCTGGCCAAGCGATCGCGGACACGGGAAAGGGAGGCCTTTGCCTGTGGGTCCCACAACTCAGCACCGCCAATTTTGCATTGGCTCACTCATTTACCATTTACCCAGTGATCTTGCGGTTCTCGGGTACGCGCCGCGCCATTGCGTTTCAACCGGGTTTCAGGCGATAGGGGTGTTATACAATTTGCGAGGATATTCGGACCCTCGCTTGGGGTCAAGAAGCATGATTTGCATGTGTTTCCAAAACCAGGGCAAAGTTCAGCAACGTGTGTCTTAAGCTACACGTTTCGCAGTACCAACGTTCAGCACCAACTTGCCGTTAAATCTGTAACGGACCCCGGTTACAGTCAACTCCGGATTGACCAACTTGGCAGGAACACCTCCAACATATTTGAAGGTTCGGCCCAAGGTGGCCACTTCAATGGGGCAGTGATGCTCAAATTTACCGAAGTTTCCTTTCTGCACCAGCTCCCACCCGCAGTATGCCAACAGGCCAAGACACAGATACCAGTCTTGCTAAGTGTGGGCGCCCTAAGGTCGGATTTTGATTGCCCCAAATCTATCCAAACCTGTGCCAGCATGCTTGCAGGACCATGCAGGGCGTATATTGCTAATCCTGCCAGAGAACGTCAAAAAGGAGATGATATTTTGTTCAGAGCAAAAACATGACGCCCGGCACTCATGCCATGCACCTGAAATAACCTACGTTCCATAAATTCTGGTGCAGCCAGGAATGCGGACTCTGTGAAGTTTCATTCCAGGGAGGGGGGCAAACCTCTGAGAGCTCGCAGTTTCTCATGGTGGTTGGGGGATCAATCCTAATTGAATGCTTGGTCTTGAGATGCCTGGTAGGCATCGCGTTTCGTCGCACCATGTGCTTGAACGACAAGGCCGGCCTGGACAAGTCGTCGTTGTGTCAAAATTGTAGCCCTTTCTTCGACAGCTGCAAGAAGAACTGCCAGGAGACAAAAGTTCCATCCTGAATGATGACATGCTTGTCACAAGGGCAACACAGGAAGCGAAACCATGCGGCGAGTTGCCACGGGTTGATTTCAGCAAGTGTGTGCATCAAAGGCGACGTAAAGTATCCAACCCACATTCCAAATCTGAAGTCATACGCCGAATTGTAGCCATGGCCCAGTCTGCCTAGCATTCGACCCAGGTATTCAAGCATGTTCTTTTACACGGCTTCCCTTTCCCTCCCAGAAATCGCAGCAACCTTCTCGCTTGAGGCAATATACTTTTTAATCCGCTGTGGCGAGGCTGGGTGAAGGAAATAAGGCTGGGCCTTCTTGCCACCAGGGGTACGAAGGGGGATTATATGTTGAGGGCTGGCGCCCCAGCAGATGCACGTCAACTGGGTCCAAGCAAAGAAACCTGCAACCTCAAGGGCGACCAGTTGCACAGACGAGCATCATTCTACCACGTTGCATCAAGAAACCCGGCTGAAGAAGTTCTGTGCAGAAGGCTTCATGTTGAAATCTGTTTGGTGTCTTTCCAACCGTTGGGATTTTGCCTTGTGGCAACCATCCGCGCTCCAGTTGGAGAGCCTGACCCTGCCTTGGGGCTCCACGGTGGAAGCCGACGACGAGGGAGAGGGCTGGGTCAAGGTCAACGCACCTCGGCTGACTCAACGTGACGTCGAGTCGCATGGCCCGTGAGCTTATCTGTTTTCAGGGGTCAACGTCAGCATCGGGGACTTCCCATGAAGCCCACCCCTTGAACCAGCTTTCGGGGTGATCAATGGGTGAGTCCGGAGCCACCACGGATATCAACCCGTGCTTTGCCTGGGAGGAAGCCACACAGCTCAGGCTCACGGCTACATGGCCCTCATCACCGAGTGCAGCCTGGCCGCATTGCGACCAAGGCCAAAGGCCACATTAACTGGCCTAGCAGTTCTAAACTCGACAAATCAAGCAGACGTGGCCCTCTGAGCTATGAAGTTGGACGTGGAGCTTTGGCTGGTAGCTTTTCACTGCAAGCTAGAAGGATGCCGGTTGCCCGAAGACCGCATTGCACCTTTTTTGCCAAATGCAGGGAAACATGCAGGTCTCCCAAGGAAGTTTTCTAGTTGTTTTTGGTGACATGCAAGATGCCCAATTTGCGACCGAGTGTCGACTTTCGGTCAATACAACGTGTTGAGTGAGTCATGCCACCCCGGGTTAGGTTGCAGGGAAACTAACAAATAATTATATATATATAACATGTTTAATGTCAGACTTGTTACATGTTTGTTGATATAGCTTGGTTACCAGCCTGGCTATTCAGAGGTAAAGGCGCTACGAGGAGATAGGGGGAGGCTACATCGGGCAGATTAGCGATTGTCTACGGCATGCATCCCTCGACGGACTTGCGAATATCCGAAATTTTGTTCGTGCCAATCGGCACAAGACTAACCCGTTGGACCTTAGAATCTCATGCCATTCCTGCTGAAGACTTTTCCTTTCATGTAGGCCAGTCCGGCCCTTCCTCCATGGGCTGCTTGCTTTGACCAGCACTTGCGGTTCACTCCATGTTCACGGGGCCTCGTGTTCCGGAACCTGTGGCCACTGGCGGGGGTTGTGGTTGCTTCCAATACCGGCTCCGCACTTTGGCCCCTTCAGTTGCCAATGCTTTTAAGCTTTACTTTTGTTGCCCCCGTCCGAGCCACCGAGCAACCACCAAGCACACTGCAGGAAAGCCTCAGGTTTCCCACTGGAGCACATTGCCTTAGACTGGTTTTGAAGGGTTGTCATCGGGCGTCGGACATTCATGGAAATTCGAGATTCAATATCGTGCCAACCGGCAATGTCTTCCTTTCAGCGTCCACCGGGACTGTTATAACATGTCTGTAGCAGAGGTGACCGCGTGCTTGACGCCCCTCCCCTCATGCAGTTTGTGGTGGTTCTGAAGCGCCTTATGGCCTGTGAGGCGCGTTTGCATCGGGGTGCAGGGCTCAGGGGTAAAGTGTAGGGGCTTGATCTCACGTGAGGCTGTTATGTTATTCTTAGGGGGGATACCCTCAGAAACGCTGGGTGGACATGCTCGAATAATGACCAGCGGGCCATCGAAACAGATTGATGCCAGACAGGCTCGGGGCACAAAATCACGCGCTATGTTGACTCCTCCCGAGAGACTGCCAATCCTTGAGGTTGCCCTCCTCTCACACCTCCTTTGCTTTGGAGCTTCGGATTCAGGACGTGACTGGTGCTCTTCTGATGACTGCTGCATCCGCCTATTGAATCGCCCGACGCCAAACCAAAAAACGCGAAGTATCAGGCCAGCAAGCCAATATGAAGACACGAGCCGCAGCCAAAGCACGATGAACACCCGGGATACGCATGGCTCAGCATTGGCAACCATAGGTGTCCTGTTAGGTCAGTTTGGTTGAACATGGATGCCACTGGTTTCACTTTGGTTCTCATCATTTAACCAGTGCCATCGCTTTTTCCATCAGGACACCTCGGCGAGGATAAGTTTCGGTGGTTCTTGTGTGGGATCAATAGACCCCCGCATCAATTAAAAGCAAACAAAAAAAATGGACGGAAGCTGATGTTTGCAACATTGTTCCGAGAACCACTTCTTTGTGCACAAGCGTTCGTGTTCAGACCCCTTTTTGTTTCATGCGATATATTTGCCTATAAGTTGCAGTGGCTTGGAATCCTGCACTCACTTACATGCCTCTCCGGACCATCGTCCCGCTTGGGGGGGCTTTTCACCCGTAGCATCACGCTCCGTCAACCGCTGCCATTTTGGCTTTGCAGGGGCGCATGGACACGGATTGGTACGTGGACAGGTTGAACCTTTGGATTCCCTTGACCTGTTTGCTGTTTTGGGAGCCGTCCAGAGGTTTTTTGTTTCTTGCCCGAAGCAAACATCAAGCATTGGACAAGCCAACCAATGCGTAACCGTTTGTCAGCATGTTCGTTCACTGATTGTGTCTCCTGCGCTCTTTGGCAATCAGTGCAAGTTGGGCCTATGATATGCCCAGGGTTTGATATCAAGGAAGGAAGGCACAGCATCAAACATGGCGGAGCAAGAGCTCGTATCTTAACGGTTGCTGCATGTTTCTGCTCATGACAGCGAGTGAGCCAAGAACTGGCCACCATGAAGCAAAGCGCCTGCTATTCAAGACAGGAAGCTTACACAAACAACAATGCCCGTTGTTAACTCCTTTACCGAGTCCTGCTGACAAGTTGCAGATGGGAGAACGTGAAGCACAGGCGAATCAGCTACAAGCGCGTTCATCCAGCCAGCTATGACGAATGAGGACTCCGACTCGCCTACCTTGGCATCAGAACGTCTAGGCGCCATTGCAGTCGTTGCATCGAAGGGATGGTTCCAAACGTCCCTGGAGGTGTTGACTATGCATTGAAACTGAGGCGAGATCATTCAATCAGGACACATTATACTGACCTGAAGGAGGCCTTGCGAACGGACACGTGAAGATTCCTTTCCTAGGGGTTCCCTCATTTCAGGTTGATGAAGTGTAACTGACCCAAGTATGGCTGGAACGTAAGGAAAGGATGTTGAGCTCGGAATGGAGCCGTTTCCCTGAATCGACTTGAGTCTCTTCAGCATTGGGGTAGGGCAAGGTTCTGCATCATTCTCCTTATTATTGCGCTGGGCTATTTTGGCCCTTGCCGCTTTGTGCTAGGCCCTTGATAGGTTGCCGAAGATGTGAAGTGTTTTCGGGGATGGCAAGCAGGCGACCGGGTGCTGGAGGGCTGGTGGAAGCTTGTTGCGAGCGAGACGTGCGAATTTCCAGACATCGAATCACCCTCTCCATGTCATAAACTGACTGGACCGATGAAGGCTACAGGTTCTCACAAGTCCCCATTTGCAGCAAGAGTTTGCCTCAATGTGCATCATTGGCCGAGGTTGCCAGTCGGGTAAAAGCTGCTAGTGTTCAAGCCGTTCCTGGCGGAGCAGACGTACTTGTCACATTGCCGAGGTAAATAGGGTTGGTCCATAGTCTATGCACTGATATCCGCACATTCCAGAACAATCCTGCCGCGCGTGCATGTCGTTGCCATGCGCTACTGCGCTACTTTCAGCGCATGGCCGGCACTTTCTCGACACATCAGTTGTTCAGTGGCATGGGTTGTCTCCCCTTGCTCCCAGTTGGCTCTACCGTGGCCACGGCCTCAAGCAAAACCGCCGAAACCGTGCGCCGTTCGCCACTGCACTGGCAGGGCACTGGATCATCAGCCTGGACGGCAAAAGCTCGAGCTGGGTCATCTCTGAGACCAAGAAGTTCTGGAAGCTCAGGGACGGCAAGGTGGTGCAGCAGCTTGGCCAGCGAGCGACCTTTGGACGGTTGGAGCCGGACGTTGGGGTGCCTCCAAAAAGTGAGGCATCCCACGGAAAGGGATGCCCCCCACTTAATCAATCAGCGGTTTGTAGAATGATGTGTTTAGAGGCTGGCAAGATCTACATTGTAGGTGACAGGAAGCCAGGGCAACAAGGTCCAGTAGGGAAGCACGGATGTTGTCCATACAAGAAGGTTTGATCTTGGCGTGTGCACGGGAAGCGGGGCTGGACATGAAAATGTGCATCAGCCCCCCCCCACCCCAAATGAGGGCATCTATCTTGTATTGTTGTTTTAATCCTGCGCTTAGGCCTCCCCAGCGCACAGAGGGTGATGTTCCACAGTCTGCTCAGTCTGTTCTCAAAGCAGGCCATCAGATGGCTGAAGCATTGCCCTGCACCACTTGAAGACGCCGATGAACATATTCTATGGTTTCCGGTTTGAGGGTGGGGGCGGGGGAGGGATCTGCACGGATGATGGGGAGCCCATGTGGAACCCTTATCTCAGTTTTGTGACTTACATCGCTGGTTTGTAGCTGTCCTGGCGTCAAGTTCAGGTAGCGCATTGGTTGGACCAAGCTGGCAGGCAAGCATTCAGATGTCAATTGATGTAAGCATCGCCGTCCACATGGTTCTCCTAAGGTTTGGTCGCTTCTCAGGTTGTTGCACTTCCGGTGTACGTAGGCGCATTTTTACAGTGGATCCACCGGTTGGGTTTTCACAACTGGCAGGTGGTATGTTTGTTCTTGAGATCCTTGCCTCGCTGGTTGGCAGAAAGCGTTTACCGGCATGGGCCTTTCGGAGCAGCGTGGGGCGCCCGAGGGCAGAAGGCCACCGGGCACAAAGTCGCCTCAGGGATTTGGTTCGGACGTTGATTTCAGCCAGGGTGAGGGTTCCTGCCTGAGGGGGTCCCTTTCTTATTCTTGTTTTTTTAAAGTTTTCAGGTATCCAGCGGAAATAATGAACAGTGGCCGTCTTTGAGGGGGCGATGTTCCTGAGCAGCAAGGGATTGTGATAGTTTGTTGATGGGCTTGGGCACGCGGTTTGCTAGAGAGCCCTACCTGAACGACGCATGGTCGGGCCTTCTTCCTTTCAAAGTGCTACATGCATCGGTGTCCCTGTGGGTCAGTTTGACCAAACGTTCAATCCGACGGCGCTGGTTTCAGTTGGGTTCTTGTCATCAATGAGTGTCATCCAGCCAAGGAAAGCTTCCCTTGGGAAGAAGTGGCAGTGGTCAGATCGGCCGCCACAGTCGGTGTCTCCAAGCCGCTTGGCCGTGTTTTTTTTTTTTTTTTTTTTTTTTTTTTGTTGCCAGGATGTCAACATTATAGGGCCAACGGGTTGTTGCTTTGTGATTGTGGGGTTGCCTGGGTTGCTCAAAAGCCATCCTGAATCATCCCTCCGATTTAACAGCCCACATTCTACACAGCATCGCGCAGCTTGAGCCTACATTCAAGCTGGGATGAGACACGTTGACAGGTGTGATTGCGTGCAGAAAACTCAAGCAAGGGAGCCGGGTCCCTGCATCTGTGTTTGTGGCATATGTCGGCCGCGTACAAAAATATGAGTCCATATGAGTCCTTGAATCTTGTGGCCTGTTCACATGCTACAAGTGTTTCTGACTCCGGTTCCGGTCAGTTCTAGAGGGCCCGGATGTTGAACTCGCCTGAGGGCTGGCCGTAGATCAGGGTTTGATTGCGAAATCCAGCTGGCTGTCAGGGCTGGTTTGACAGGGGCTGGAAACCTGGAGTCCGACTTGTGGTGCAGGTATCATGCACATTGCTGCGCTCTCCTGCCAAATTGGCTTCCGGCAGTGGCGGAGTGCAACAGGTAAAGCAAGGTAGCAGCAGATCTAGCGCGCTTGAGTGGTGTACCAGTGTTTACTTTGGGGCTTGCATGTGTTTTGTTTTGCTGATCGCATGGCGAGCTTTAGCAAACAAGCCTTGGCCTGCGTCGCCCAATCAGCATGTTTAGTGATCAGTTACGCCCTAGGTTGTCCTGCACCAGCTTCCGTGTGCAAAACGCGGCACTGGTTGCTTCCGCAGCTTGATTTGGAGCCCTGTTCTCAGAATCAGCGGCGTACGGAGGCTTGACTTGGCTTCTGAACCTAGGCCTGCTCAAGTAATACATTCCTGCGGGTGTGTGTGTGTGGTTGCCAGGGATGGGTAGACAGGGGTTCCCCCTGGCCAGGTGGCTATCTTGACCCAGGTTTAACCTCCGCTTGACTCACAGATATCAACGGCTTCGGGCTGAGGCTCGGTTCCTTCAGCCTGCCCCTCCCCTGAGCTTAGCTTTCAGCTTCCGCCGGGCGCTTGTGGGCTTCACGGGTGCAGGGAGTGGCTTTGACATCACTCAAAACGGGTATGTGTGAAATGGGGTGGCGGGGCCTGCAGGGATTGTCCGAACAAAGGGGATCACGTCATGGTCCTCGGGTGGTGCGATTCCAGAGGCAACTCCAAGTGGCAAGTTGCATACCTTCATGTTGATTGTCGTTTGATGAATCCACTGAATTTCACGGAGGGATTTCTCGTTTTGAGACTCAAGGCGCAGCTTCTGGCTGCCATCAGGTCGGTCGATCCCATGGAGCCAAGGATCAAGTGTTCAAGCGTTCAAGTGTTGGTCAAGAGCGCTAAGGGAAACCCTTGTCAAACGACAGGGATGACATAGGATGACTTACTTTGGTATCACTGGCGCGCTGATCCATTCTCAGGCCCAGCTACTCGGGCAAGGCCAGGGCTTCTGCGCGACGCCAGAGAGAGGGCCGAATGGATCCACTAGTTAGGTTGCCGGCTCGACTCAAATCACGTCTTTACTCGCCCTTTGGCACTTCAAGGTGCCACTGGGTCTATATCCTCTTTTGGATTTGTTTTAAAGTGGAGGTCAACAAGAAACACACCAGTTTTGGTGTGCCATAGCATGCCCCCTGTTTTGAGTAGTGCTTGGAGGCTCATGTTTGTCATGCTTTCTGGGTCTCCTCCAGTATTATTGTACATTTGAAGGCTGACGAAATATGACACATATTCTGAGAGACTATGATTGTTGGTGTTCCCGACAATCGGGCTTGAGATTCTTGGATTTGCGGCCAGTGACAGGAAAGTCAAACTGATTTGTCAGCACATTAAGCTTAGCGCTCTTCACTGCGGGCTACAGCATTTCTTGCAGCACGGCATGGCGCGCACGGGCAGGAATCGACCGCGTAGCCTGTCAAGGCAAACTGTAATTGAGAAACAAAGCGACGTGCAAAGAGAGAAGAAGGCAGCAGGATTTCAATTTCCGTGTTGGTACTGGGCCCTCAGGAACGGGGAAGGAATGGCGCACCCTAGTCACACTCGGCCTTGCAGGCCCGGCTGGGGGTGATCATTCGTGGCATGGGAGGCGCTGATGGGGAGGATGGGTGCTGGTAGCCGGTTTCATGTTATGGCACATTGTGGTGTGAGCATGACGCCTTTGAAGAGGCGAGAGCATCATCAGTTTCAGAATCTGTCAGAGTGTTGAAGCCAGCAAGTTGGCTTCAGGGATTATGTCCAGCGTGTAGGGCGCTCAAGATCAACCATTGGAAACCCACCACTGTGCTGCCCGCGTTAAAGAAAGCCCTGAGCGTCTGCTCTGCGGGCAGCCAGGCATGGGCCGTTCCAGACCACTTGCGCCATTCCCTCATGCCACTTATGCGTGTCACTTGGCTTCGTACGCGAACAGTGCTAGTTTCCCGGGTCTGTTTGAATTGTCCGCTAAAAACAGAGGACTCGTTCATTTGGGTAAGTGGCGAGCGCATATTTTGACCGTGGCTCATTTGGCCCTGGATGCGCACGCAACATGTTCTCAGTATCGTTTTGACCCCTTGAGGGGCCCTTGGCCTGCTGGAGGTACGGCCATAGTTTGCAAACCTTCGGTTTGGAAGACTGCACCTTGGCCAGTGGAACCAAACAGCTTCGGGCTGCTTGACGCAGAGGTCACCGCCAACCATGCTCTTCTTGCGTTGGCCTGTTGTTTGACATGCCCATCAAATGCAAACCAAACAAGTGAGAACAGCCTTTTTGGACAGGCCTGTTGGCAGCCCAAAATCCAGCTGATTTTGTGTTGTGTATTCCTCACCTGCAACTTATCGCAGTGTGTTGATGCTCACCATGCTTGCTTCAGCGTGAACATTGTTCGTCTGAAAAGAGCTGCCACCGCAGACGTCGCGTGTCGTTCTGGCGGCGCACGCGCTCGCGCTCGCATCGAAGGCGCCAGCTGGGGCCGGGCGGTGGCGGAAGAGCCCAGCTGCTGGCACCTGGACACAGGGCACATGGCCAAGAAGTGTGCGGAGAACCTGCGCCTCGCCTTTTGTGGGTTGTCCTTTATGTGGGATAGTCGGTGTAGGATGTGTTTCTTAGGGACTCTCCCATGTAGATAGATGATAATATCTATTTATATATGTGTGTGACATAAGATTGTGTCTTGTTGCTTTCACAAGATGTGGGACGCTACTGTGCTTGCGGGGACTTGTTCAATTGACTGCCACGTCATATCACAACCACATACCCTTATTCCTTTAGCCTCCCGGAGGAGTTTCCTTCCCTGGCCCCAGGGCACCCAAAAGGCAGTGGTCCATTGATCCTTCATGTGCGGACGTGCGAAAGCAGCTTCCAATCATAACCTGGGTAGCGGCTGAACAGCATGCCAATGCGGAAGTTCTACTTCAACCCGCTTAAGGGACGGACCAACCAACCATCCACTTGCAAACTTGGCTGGCCCAAGTATGGGGTTTGCGTGGGGGTGGGGGGGGGGGAATGGGTACTAGACCCACCCCAGCCTGCCATCCTTAGGCTGTGGCGATGGGATGATGCCTTAGAGCTTGAGCTGGAGTTGGCAGGCGGGGGCACGGCAGAAGGTGCGGCTTTTGGATTTGTTCTGCGGCGTCCAAACATGGAAAGGACCTCCTTTTCTTGTGTTGGTGACCAGGAGAAACCAACCACTAGTAGGTTTTCTTTTGAAAATCAACTTGTTTAATTAGTGGGAATGTGCCAAACTTGGGAACACCTTGTGGGATTGATTGTGATTAGCAAGGCTATCAGGAGAGGTGCGTATTTCTGACACACCGCCACGTGATGGGTTCGTTGGATCAAGTAGCCCAGTGATGATCCTTGACGCGAGTTTGTCCCTGGAAGGTGGGCCAGGAAAGTTTCTTATCAATCAGAACGGTTTGCAACCGCGCCGCCTGAATTCTATGTAGGCGGTCTTTCTGACTGATCCTGGACTTGTGATCTACAAACCGGGCGCGGTACAAAACCTCGCGATGAAGACAATGATGCGAAGGATTTGATGATGACTTTCGAATTTGGTGACTGCTTTTTCACCGTGCTGTGTGTTGAGTGAATGGTCAGCTGGGTAAGCCTTGTTGGAAGCGCGAGGGCGAAGCAGCAACCTTGTCCCAACCGATAGCTATAGCGAGAACCTTTGTCAGCATACTTGAATCAACTTGGCTTGCGCTCCCTTTGCACACTAAATGCTTTGGCAGCCGAAACGGAACACGCGTCAAATACGTAGTCCCCTGCAAGTTGAGCGAGTTGCTACGATTTGCCTAATCTTCTTTGAACCTGGCGTTTTCAGTTTCATCTCTCGCCCAAGCATGAACTATGTGTGTTCGATTTTCATTTGGCTAATTTATTTATTTCCCAAAATGTGTGTCCTGAAACTGTTTTGCCAGTTGTTGAGTTGTACTTTCAAACTGCCTTCCTGCGTGTTAAGCCAATTTTCTTTTGAATAGCCTCCCAAGTGCCTTCAAACTGCTGGCCATTCCAATTTCCAATTGCCTTCCAGGCCCATGTTCTTCCTTCTTTGTTACCTGGTTGGCTTAGTTTGCGTCACTACCATTCTTAGCATCCATGGTGCTCCTCCACCTCCTGCCCAACAAAGAGACCAAATTGCGTTCAAAGGGCATCGTCATCGGTCTTGACTTTTTGAAGGTACAGTTTTCAGGTTGGTCTAAGTCTAAAGGGAAACCAACAGAAATCCAGTATGTCGGGTCGTACCCTATCCAAACATGCGCGCCAATATGATCTCCCGCTGACGCGTGGATCATCAGAGTCCATACTGCACTTCGAAAGATCTAAGCAACGTGAAAGATGCGATTCGCTCCAGGTGCTTCTCGCAGAGGCTGTCCTGAAATCTGAGAAATCAGTTGCAGAAATGCCTATCGGAAGTCCTACTCTCTGGACCAGGCAAAGGCTTCTAGGATCCCGAGAAAGGAAACAAACATGTCAATCCGTGGGGACTTGGCCTTGGCTATCGCAAGATCCCGTTCTTCAATGTTATGGCTGCGCATGTGTTGCCTTGGTTGCTGCTGATTTCAATTTCTGACCCCCACCCTCGGAGCCAGCCTTGTCCGCAGCAGGGCTTCCAGATGATGAGGCAGGCCGAGGGTGGGGATGGGTGGGGTCTAACTTTGCCGGTGGAGATGTTATGGGAACTTAGGGGCGAATTGGTGGATGACTTGGTGTTGGCCCGCGTTTTCAGATGGCCTCAATTCTTCCAACCAGGCCTACGTTTGGGGGTCGGCCTTTGTTGCACCATTTTGCTAGATGTTCGTCTAGTTTTTGTGTTCCCCGCCGCGCAATAACTTTTACCGTGTTTCCTACCCCCTGATTCCGCAGGGAGAATTGTTTTGTTTTGAGCGCTTCTGGGTATATCCATCCTTTTGTACATGCTATCCAAGATTGCTGGCAAGTCCTTCAACGATAGGCTCTGAGCAACCAAGTTGTCAATGTCCAGTATGATGAGGAGAGAAATGCTTCCAGGAGCCTTCAAAGCACAAGGGGTGGTTCATGAGCTTTTTATGGGGTCCAAGTATGTTTGCAGCAAGTGCTCACCTGCCATCATGAGCATGGTTTTCCACCCCCAGCACGGGTTCCTTTTTCAACGCTGACCACTTGAAGGAACCTCATGACCGCTCGCTGATGAGCAGTTTCTGCGGGAGCGCTCATTGAGCGCAAGCACCCCATGGCCCTCAAGGCGTTTTGCTTCCAGTTTGCATCCCTGGATGCGAGAGTCCATTCCAAATGCCGCCAGCCGTGGATCGCCCAGGCCGCCTCACTCTGGGAGGGCTTGCCCCAGGCTTCGGGGGAGTGGGGCAGCACCAGCACCAGCACCAGCAGCACCAGCAGCACCAGCACCAGCACCAGCACCACCACCACCATCATTATCACCACCACAACCAGCAACAACGACTACACCAACACCAACACCAACACCAACACCACCACCACCAGCACCACCACCAACAACAACAACAGCAGCAGCAGCACCAACAACACCAACACCAACACCAACACCAACACCAACAACCACAACCACAACCACAACCACAATCACAACCACAACCACAACCACAACAACAACCACACCAACACCAACGCCAACGCCAACGCCAACGCCAACGCCAACGCCAACGCCAACGCCAACACCAACACCAACACCAACACCGTTCCGCAAAACAACAAGTGAACTATCCCGTGGTTGATTCTTGTCGCTTGCCAGGAGACAAATCAAAGCTGCATCACTTTTTTCGATCCCAACTCGTGTCTACGTGATTTGGTTGATGCGAGGGGTGGCATCATGGTCACATCAAATAGCCCCCTGCTCCATGGCAGGGACTGATTCTACTTCGTAACTTGACGGTACCAAATCCTTGCAGAATTCCGGCTCGCTCCACTCTTGCTGGATTCGTGGATTCTTGTTCTTCCGCTCCAGGATTTCACACGGAAGAACCAACACCTTGCTGATTTCGGGCTCCAGATTCCTATTCTCGGCGAGATTCCTCATGGAATTGCTCATCCCCTGCTGAGTTCCCACTTTCCTGTTGCGAATCTTGCGGGTTCTTACTCCAACACTTCTGGGTCCCTTTTCCTTTCAATTCATTGCCTGGCCCTACCTTTCGATCCCTTTAAGTTGATATGCAATCAACCAAACAATGCTGGTTCAGGGTGCTGGCCTGCTCATCCCGCCAGGAAAAGTTGACACAGCCGTGGCCAGTTTCTACATTTGTTTCGCAGGGGCTATGCTGAGGGCTTGGGCCTCCATAGGTGCTGAGGGGCAACGTGGCACAAAACACGGATGACGAACAGGTATCTCTGATGGAAATCGCGTGGTCCGTTTCCCTTGTCAAGATATGCCAAAGTGGTCTCAAAAAGCGGAACAGGACAGTCGGACAAGCCTGATTGGGAAGAGTCAGGCCCAAAGACTCCTGGACCTTCCATGGGTCCTAATGCAGCTGTGGCAATACCTGTTGATTCTCAAGTGATGCCCTTCCGGAAATGAACCACCAGTGAGTCTAATTCATGTACTTGTTTGCGTGGGTACTCAGTGCTTGAACCTTTGGAAGGCTTTCTACAAAGGGAAGAAAGGCCGGGGGTCTTGGCACTCCCGATCCCTATTGTTGAATTCGACACAGGCCCACTGTGACATCTCTCAGGTCATTTGTTGTGCACTGTAAGGGACATAGTGGCAAAGTGATTTATTGACGCACGCTTTCCCCTTTTTCCTTAGTGGCGTTCCCCAGTTCGAAAAGGTTAGCTCCGAAAAGGGTTCCCTTTCGACTAGGTTCACTGCACAGTGTAGCTTAGGGGGCAAGCGGAACCCAGAGAACCCCTTGCTTGGTGGCTCCCAGCCATCCCCTCAGCTTTTTAGTCTTTTGGGTTTAGTGGGGGGGCCCACTAAAGCATGTGGGATTTGCCTGTGCTCGGTTGCTTTCTGCTCCAGTTTTAAAAGTTTAATTAACTTTTAGATTTTTAGTGGTTTAATACGGAAAACCCATTGGGCAAAAAGTCATTCAGTCCTAACATCCCTTGGCAAAATGCACCAAAGTATGCACAAGAGTTGTGCTTTTCTTCATGAAGCTAGTAAAAAGCGTTTTGGAGCCGGAACCTACACCGTGTTTTGGGCGAGAAATGAACGAGGGAAACCTGAAGAGCTTCTCCACAATTCAGAGGCACCCGAAAAACTGGGCTGCCCGTTTTCAGATCCCTGATAAGAGTGCAGTCAGGCCATGCTGCTGCACTGCTGCGGCTACCTCTCCCTGCGTAGCGCGCTGCCGGTGGCGGCGACCTGCCGACGCTACACGGAGCACTTGGCGAAGGCCGTGCCCGTGGAACTGCCGCCCCCGCAGGCGAGACCTCCCGTTGGGGTGCCTGGGGATCGCGTCATGCCAAAACGCGGGGATCCTTATTTCCAACAAGCATGGAAGTGGACAGGGGCCCTTCCCAAAAGGAAAGTAGGCTTCCAAAACCCTCCTGTCAGCTTCCACTATGGGAGGGAGGGTGACACAAACTGGCTTTGCCCCGCATTTCGGCATATTTCGGTTGAGTTTTTGTACATTGACACGCGCGATCCAGGCAGAGTGCCCACCACGGCCCGCCAAGAGTAGCATTGGCTTTGGGAGTTTGGCTTCGACGTGAAGAATCCGTGCGAGGGTTGTACATTTGTAGGCAGTTGTCAGTCCTGCAGCACCGCTGCAACAACTGAATTCCAAGTGGGAAGTTGCAAACGCGAGTCTTCTTGAATTGTTCGGGTCGGCCGCAAGTCTTCGAAGTCATTTGTCCAGGACATCTCTAAACAAGCTCTCCCAGCAATGTCTTCGCGCAGGTCTGTTTGAGAAATCTCTCTCAGCAATGTTTGTGAACAATATGTTTGAGCAATATCTCTGATCTTTCCGAGAAATCGTTTGAGCAAACTGTATGGCAATCTCTTTGTGCAATCTTTCTGGCGATCTCTTGGTGGCACTCCGTGTCATCTCTCAGGGGGAAGTTGCTCAGAAGAATGCTTTGCTTTGCTTTCCAGAAGAACCGGGCCAAAAGAGTAACACCCGCATTTCGCCTGGCAATGGCGCAGCTTCCATGGTGAGCTACCCGCCAGCATGGTGGACTTCTTTCTCTGCGCTTTTCCGCTCATGGCCACTGTGTTTCAAGCATCATCCAACAGATGTTTCCTTTTTCAGTCGGCCCTTGGATTCCGAGCATCCGGCAAACCAAAAGGGCCCAAGGCCTTGTAGCGTTCGGCTACGCTTATGGTGGGCAATCCCAGGCACACACCATAGAACTGGTTTTGACTAAGAATCAAGATAAATACACCCGGCGATACGAATGAGAAATACAACTCCGAATGCAGCAACAGGCTGCCCAAAGAAAAGCCTTTGGGCTGCCAACGACAGCAACTTCAGCCTATGCACGGCCAACTCACCCTGCCATGGCTTCAGATCACCCCGCAACAAACACAACAAACACTGCGCCCAAACAAGAACATGGCCACTTCCCCACCTCGTCACCGTCCAGTCACTATGCCCTGAACCCAAATCGGCCTCCACCATTCAAAGGACACATGTGGACTCTTGGCCCTGCAAAGGCGACTCTTTGGTTTGCGAGGCCCTTGGACACCTAAGAGGCGTATTTGCGCGAAGCGTCGGCACGTGAAGTGGCAGGTGGACGCTTTGCTGGAGTTCTGCTTGCTTCAAGTTCTCCTTGCGCGGGCCTTGGAAGTTGGCTGTGGCCAGCTGACATGCATGAGGCATCAGCCAGTAGGCCTGACCCAGCCATGTCGCTTTGGAGCGCCCAGCCAAGAGATTGTCCAATCCCGAGCCAGAGCCTGCTTGGGCTGAGAGTTGGCGCAGCTGTTGCGTGCCCATTCCTATCACAATATCTCCCTGCCAACCTTCTGGGTAGATATGTTCAGTGTTTGCAAATCCCTGTGCGATGCCAGTTTAGGTTTTGAAGTGTTGGAACAGTGACCAAGTCTCCGTGTAGCGCGACCAGGGCTTCGACGAGGAGCGGCTGCCATTGCCAGTGACGGCGATCTACGCGGAGATGCGGGGGGCAGCCAAGCGCGCGGTGGCCCCTTGGCCAAGGACGCCGCACACCGGGCAAGCGAGGTGGCCACCTCTGAAGTTCCCGGTTTCGGAGCTTCCCTCTGGCTGGAAGCGCCATTTGTGCAGATGCGATCCTCAACGTTTGGGATTCCAACTGTGGCAATGCACAAAAAACAGGGGCTTGTCATCATACTACGCCAGACGCTGACGCATCATGGCAAGAAACAACAACTGAGTCGAGAGAGACAAAGGAAGATGTTCAAGAAAGGGCTTTGTCATCCCCCCCAAATGATCAGGGCCAAATGCTCGAGCATAGGTGTGGCTGCTGGGCTGGGTCCCACCCTCTACGTTGCACATGCAAAGGTCAGTTTGCAGAAGGTTGTCCCGATGCACAGGCTATTGGGGTTCCACTCAACACAGGAGTCGGGAAACTATGTCACAAGGCAAACTTCAACGCGCTGAGCAGGGATGTCCAGGGTCGGCAGGGACATGACAACGGTGCTTCTTGGGTGGACCTTAGGATCAGCTTTGGCAAGTGGTTAGGAGCAGAACCTTCAGTGAATATGCGATCACCGATCATGATGAAACGCTTTCTGCAGGCTAACAGCAAGACGGAGTCAGGTTAAGCAAACAAGGCACGCAAACGGGCCTGGCGCACGCTTCTTGGTAGGATCACCTCGTAGAGATACAGGCTGGCGCCACTACGCGGGTGCCAGCCACTTCAAAGATGCGGGCGAGCACGCCTGGTGGCAAAATAAGCCCTCCCTGATTTCAGTTGTTGGAATTATTCCCGAAACTGAGGGTTTATGAAACGTGGAGCTTGGATTCCGGATGGCGCCTTAGGTCAATGCGGAGGCCCGACTTCGTCTGGAGTCAACGGTGCTGCAAACGGTGGGCGTTTCGGACTGCAGGGCAGATATTTTCTGTTTGTTTCCCTGTGTGCCACGTACTCCTAGTTGCCCATGCGAAGCAAAATCCAAAGCGACTATAGGAACCCAAATCTAAAGCGGTACAGCAGTTGTCCAGGATGCGAGTTCCGGACCTCAAGTAATTGAACAACCCCACAGCTATCAAACGTAGCAGTTTCCTAAACGCTTGAAGTCAACCTACCATGGGGGGGGCACTTGCTGGGCAATGGTTGATTCTTGCTGCACTTAGGTCTGATCAGTCACCACTAGCTACACTGGCCATGCAGGCAATCAGCAATATGTCAGCGCTTCCTGGCCCATCCTTCGGCACCAAGGTCGCAGTTGCAAAGCGCAACAGAAGGACCTGCTGGATGGTTTTGCAGACGGCGGGGGTGATGTATGCGGTCGAGGGAAGTGGCCCCTTCAACGAGAAGCCGGAGTCAGGGTTGCTTCAAACAGTCAACAGTTGACCAACACCCAATGGTAGAGCAGCACATGGTTTCGTTTTTGGCTTTAGTCATGCGTTTCACCTTTGGTATATATATATATATATTGGCGTAGCTTTGATAGTTGTTGTCCATTGCTTGGTGGGGAGTAAGGTCGCTTTCGCAGGGCGGGTTTCCGAAGAACCTTGTGCACACGGATGTAGGCTGTGCGTTCCTGGGCGTCCCTTCATGCATTGCAAAACCCTTCAGCAATCTCAAGCAAGCTGTCGCCCGGTTGCAATCGCTGAATTCTTGTTAGTTTCGTGTGTTGTTTGAGGATTGGCTCCGCAAGTTTGTGAGGTGTTGTAGGCGAAATTGATACGCTGGTACATGGACACCGGGGCCCCTTGTGGGTTCTGCATGCATTTGACAATCAAGCCCTGACTTGATCGACTTGCACAGGCTGCAGGCGCCATTTGGAAACTGAATGACAGGCGGTACCTATGGTCACGGCACTGGCTTCCCTGCCCGGTTCAGAGGTACCCAGCCCCCGAAGTGGGTACTTGGCTCTCAGACAAAGACCGGACACCGCATGAGTTGCCCGCTGCTGGGAGGTCAATGCTGGAAACTGCTCCCCTCAATGAAAACACGTTCTTACCAGCTGCCAATGCTTTGCTGACACTTTGACGGCATGTTTGCCTTTTGGGGTATACGGAATTTGTTCGACTTGTCGCTTGATCTCATGCAGCTCCGTTGAAAGGATAGGACACAGGGTTATGGGTCAAAATTTAACCACCAGGGGACCGCAGGTTAAAGTCCTTGGTTCCATTTACCAGGGTTCCATTTTGGGTACCCATTTTTGACCCACAGCCACATAGTCAGAGGCATAGCCAAACCAAGGATTAGAGCATTAATTCTGTTATAGCTGTTTCCACTTCTGGGCTGTAGCTCCCACAAACTGTCATCACAGCTAAAGGAAGACATGTTTTTGGGGCTTTGTTTCTTGCTGTTTCGACACGTCTCCACGTGTTGATCTACAATCGGCGTTTCTGACAGGCCGGAGCCACCCGCATCACGTGTCCTGGATGCCGGCCTCTTGGCAGGTTGGCCATAGAGATAGCGGGTATTATGGTCTACTCACCTTCGTTCTCAGGAACCGGTGCTTTGGGGTCACGCTGACTTACCGTTGCGCCTGAGACGAATCTAGGGGCAGATGTGTGCACGACTACTGAATGTGGTGGGCCACGCGTCTTTGGCCACTCAGCCGAGGGAATCATCTTCCCAGCTTTGACAATCCGGCAGGGTAGTTACCCATGCTGGCGCTAATTATCCTATGCCTATATACTAGCCCTAATTCGAGTGATCATGTCCGAGGACTCTCCAATCTAGGTGTTGGGTATACAAGTTTACTCTTCACCGCCATTTCAAGCGGGTCATTTGAGAGCACAGTGACCAAAGGGGCTCCAAATGGAGGGGGTTCACGGGTCAAAATCAGTGGTGTCCCTGGAAGCCAATGGGGTGCCCGCAAGAGATCACCCCTATTGCACTGATTTTACAGGGGAATCATCAGAAACCAGGGCTTCTTAGGTGCGAAATGGATTGTGTGACCGCTTTTTTTCGCCTTTTGCGGGGTTTCCGAATTTAGATCACCCCTATCGCACTCAGAATGGGAAATTCGAATCCGACGACTTGGAATCAACGAAGGATGTGAAGAGCTCCTGCCACCGCAGCCTGGAGCGAATGGCCAAGCACTTCCACAGCACCAACCTCATCGAGGCATCTGGGGATGGTTGGGTGGGGGGGGTTTGGGGGGTTGCGTAGCCTGCTGCCCGAGAACGGCAAAAAAGGGAGGACCCCTTCAAAAGAAAACCCGCAAAAATCGCCGAACGAGAATGAAGGGATCCCCCAAAAGTGCAGGAACCCTTTCCAAGTGGAGCTCTGTTGGCCATCATGTTTGGTGTGCGCAAGTTTTGCCTGTGAGGACGTGGTAGCGGAACATGTTTGAATCCCAGGTGTGGCTTTGAACAATCACCAAGTCAGGGAGTTGGCTGCAAGTGTCAGTCGCATACACTGAACGATGGCTCCTGCCCAGGTGACAAAGCAACGCTGGCACAAGCGGATCCACCACAGCATCCTGGCCGCAACTTAGGGGGTCGCTCCAAGCTTAGGATCCGAAGACAAGGCGTGGCTGACCCAACATGTCATACTCCCGCCGACACCCTACACATCCCCATCCCCTTCAGTCTTTCCCTGAGGTATGTGATTGGGGGGGGGGGCAGTGCCAGCCCCCCCTCCTGCACTTGTATGCTTTGTGACAAACATCACAAACCGATGCGGCTGAGGCGTGGTCCTAAATGAAAGGCGAACCCACAATCGTGTGATGTATCCAATATGCTCATTGGTAGACCCCGGGGTTTTTCTGCATTACACTCCAACGTCTTAGATGCCATTGCAGGACGTTCATTTTAATTGGACTGGAAGCGCATGGCGCACACGGAGGGAAAACAGCAGACCAGCGTCTTCACAGGAAGTTGTTTCAGACCCTGTGAGTTTTAGCAGTCGGATTCTCACTTCTTTGTCAAGGAGTTGTCGTGGCTGCATGGGCAATTTTGCTGTTGCTTTCCCAAAAGGCCTCAAAAAAGGCTCAAGCGCTTCCCACCAGCGCTTGGCCATGCTTTTTGTCCCCTCTCAGGTCCCAACACGCGGACCTGCACCGAACTTCTGCTCATCGGCGTCAATCGGACGCACCCACTTTTCCAAGAGCATGAGGCTGGGCTCCAGGACTGGGCCACTTTGACTTCAAACGGTTTTTTCAGCCGCCATTTTTATGTGTGAAAATTCGACGGCCCGTTGATCTCCTCGGCGGCCAGGGCAGGCGATGGGCTTGGCCGGGCGCAAGTCGTGCTTGGGCCCTGCTTGCTGGCTTGTGGCCGTGCCAGTCTGGGTCGGGAGCGTGCGCAGGTTGCAAGGTTGAGGCAGGAATTGCAAATTTGCAGGCGTTGATTGCAGCAGTTGCGAAAATGTTGTTTAGCATGGGGCGGGGACTGGGGCAAGCCGTGCGATAAGAAGATCCAGGGCTCGACAAATGGATGACATTGACCGTGGTGAAGATTGTGGTCTTCGCATTGTTTACTTGGTATTTGAGCAATATTCAAATATTCACGAGCTCCGGTTGAACCGCGCAACCCCACGGTATTTAGCGCTGAGTCTAAGTTAGGTTGAAACAGTGTTCCAGTGAGCGGCCACTGTCTATAAAGGCAGCGTGGATGAGGCTAAGCGCCCAGATTGAAATCCAAGTGGCATGTGTGAATATAGCCCTCCCCGAGCAAATGCACTTGTACTTGTGGGGTGTTCCGTTGTTGTTCTACATGAAGGTGCCGGATTGTGGCGAGGTATCAGGACATATTTGAAACGGTCTTTGATTTCATGTTGCAAAATGCCTCAGTTGCTGCGAGGGTGGGGAGGCTGTCGCCCAAGAAGCATACCTGTATGTCTGTGATGTGATGTCCATGCTGTTAGGCAGCACAGCAGCCGCCCGCAGTCCAGGTTGAACATCCCAAGTAGGCGTACTTGCCCGAAAACTGACACATGCGCCAAGATCAATGCAAGTGCTTATTTGGGATACGAGGAGAGGCTCATGAACCCTCCAGTACGGACTCTGGTCATGATTCCTCAGCGTCACTGATGCGGCAAGCAACATGGAAAAGGCTCACCACGGGCGTATCCGACAAAGTTTCAACTTCCGCAGTTGCACAAGGTACATTGGTGAAGTTGAACTACCAGAGTAAATTGCTGTGAGAAATGGACACCTTTTCTTGGTCGCCTTCCTGGAAAAAATATCCCAGGGCCGTCCACCCGCGCTGAGCATTTGTCCCAATTCCGCGAGGCTTGGGCACTCCACACCGAGCCGGGGACCCGACGCGAACCGGGAGCCCTTGGACTCGTTGAGTGCGTGGTTCTAAGGGCTGGTGGTGAGATGTGGAGACGACACACCGGTTGATGGAAGAGGGCGTGGTTTAGGGTTTAGAGGCGTGTGAGGTTGGTTGGCTTGTCCTGGCTGTTCGGGTGTTCGGGTGCTGGGGTGCGGGTGAAGCAACGATGATAATTAGCCACTCTTGCAAGTGAAGGGTTCGCAAAGATCTCAGACCGCCGGTTTTTGATCTGCATATTCTGCATGCAATAGAGTATGCAAGGCTTGCAACTATCCGCGTTGCATGGGACCAGTGAAGGGCACGTGCAGCGTACGTGCAGGTTTTGGGCCACATCACCGGTCTTTGAGAAGCCCAAATTTAGGTTTGTCAGTTTTGGTTTGTGCAGCATCCTCTCATTGAGCAGCCCACATCACTACGCAGGGTGATCAGCGCCTGCAGTTGGGTAGATGCCCAACGCGAGATTTTGCTTCGGGGTGCAATTCTTGTGAGGCCAGGAATGGCCTAACACGGCCTCGTTGCCTCCTGCTTCTGACCACAGCCCAGGCCTCGGCGCAAGTCCAATCTTCCCTGACTGGGTGAATTGGTGGAGCAGCGGCGAAGCTTGAGAGGCAGGAAACGGATGCTTTCGGTGGAAGGCTCAGCGAAGCATCATTGAAATCTGTTTGCAGTCTGGGTAATTGAAACTCATAAGCTGAGATTGTGAGCTTCCGCAAGACGCAACGGCAAGGGACGATAGAGCAAACAGCAGCAGGGCCGACAAGTGGCTCACTGCCTACACGTTTCCAGTCGTGCTGCGGACACCTTCTTCGCAGCAGCACCACACTCCAAAGCCGAATTTGGGACGCAGACCGTGACGTGGCATCATTGCGTCATCCCAACAAGTGCCTGCACCTTTGCGATGTCAGATCGACATGAAGTTTTGAGCAGCTGGAGTCTAACATGTGTTTCCGACACTTCCGCCTCTGCTTTTGCCGCTGTGCGCTCGCATGTTCTGCTGAGCCAAGCTCCAAATCCCAAGATGCAAAGCGTGGGGCTGCCACCTGCCGTTGTAATAAAGCAGGTGGTGCATGTGTGTTTTGGGGAATTTTGTGCGATGAAGCATTTCAACACTGTTGGCGGAATGCATTAACACAACTGCATTCTGAGGAGGCCTGGCCTTGGAATGATTGACATTGGCCCGCCCAACCCTCGCAGTTGGTGACTTGCCTGGTTGCAAGTCTCTTTGCGTGACCAGGGCAGCATTTAAGCCACTATGGTTGGCTGATGGCTTCGGCATGAGTGGGGGTCATGTCATGCGCTTTGCGTACATCTTGTTCGATGGAGATAGCTGCATGGCAACTGGTCAAATGATCAGAGGCTCAGCGAGCACGTTTGTGTGAATTAAGAGATGCTGCCGGATGGTCGGCCCAGCGCGCGGCACGAGCCTAAGCACACACACACACACACATACAACCATCTAATACGCCAGTGCTTCATCGATCTCCGATGGGTGCATGTGACATGCAAATGGCGAGATTTGACACTTCAACCGTGCCTCGGCCACTTGCCAGCTTCGCGCCTGATAGGCGCAAGACAATCCAGGGTTACTCTTTCAGAATGCGGCTCTGGTCGTTGGGTCGGAATTTGGGCGATCGGGTAGTCGGGGTGCTTTTCTTTCCGCAAAGGTCTACGCCCCCAACTTCTGAATGAAACCTCCCAAGACCCCCAGAGTACTTGCCCCGCCTCGTCTAGGTCCTCCAGTTGATTGCAACGCACGGTTGCAGATTGACAGGGGGGGACTTCCATTTCCATGGCGCTGATTGGCTCTTTTGTCTAGCGCGTACCCAATCAGGGTCCACGTTTGCCCTTCTGCATTTGCTTATAAACCCGTTTCATGTCATCTTTACTCCATCCAAATTGATTTCTCTGCCATCCTTCTCTTCCTGAATTCAATCACACACACACACACACACACACGCGTCCTCCTCGGTGGCTCCTTTCAGGTGGTACTCGTAGAGGCAGCAGGTGAGCCATCTTGTAGTTCGGAAGTTGAACATTTTGACTGGCTTGCCCGGCTTTCTAGGGTGTGTGTTGGGCTTAGAGGCCAAGCCCAGAAACTGCCAAAGCCAAAAATGGGGAGTCTGGGAAGCTCCGGGGTCGAGGATAGACGCTCAGTTGCAAACTCGACGTCCTTCGGCTTTTGGCCCCCTCATCACTTCCGGATCTCAAGAAGGTAAGCCCTAGGGAGCCTCCCTAGAAGTAAAGGGTGAATCATAGATTTTGTCAGCTTCACTTGCGCCATATCACCCGCTGTGAATCCTAGCCGCCTCAGCTTCTGCTTTCATTTTCCCGTCCGCTTGGTGCACAGTTTGAGTCCCAACTGGACAAACCCCCAGCCTGCCCCGTGCAATGCTCCGGCCATCGAACGCTCCGTCTGGCTAACAGCTGATACCATCAGATGACACGGCTGCAGTCATATTGAGGTAGCGGCGCAGGACGCGTGAATGCCCCCCAACAAAAACGCTTTTGATGTGCCAACACAAGAGCTTCAACATGTGGAGAGTGGGTACTTCAAGGGTCTGTGTACGTGCCAGGGAGTGGTTTAGACAGGGAACGCAGCGTCACGGAATGCCCTTGAGGCCGTGATGGCAGCAGGGTTTTGCCGAGTTTCTACCATGCACCAATTTGTGACATGCACAGACACACAAATATAGACATACACATACGTAATATATATAGACATATACATATATAGACATATACACACCACGCTTGCGCGTGAATGAACAGGCATATGGATGCTTTCACTAGCCAAACAAATGGTGGCAGGCACATTGGAGATGGGTGTCGTACGGGGGCCCATCAAAAAAATACCGCGAGGGAAAGTGGGCACTCGACATATCTAAATGACGCTCCCCGGACCCCTAAGAAGGACGCCCGCCTGAGAGTTGCAGTGCAGAACCCAGATGCGCTATGTCGGACGACCCCTGTACATTGGCAGCTTCCTTGCTGCAGGCCTGAGCTTCGTTGCTTGTCGGCTTGGTCGGACTGCCACAAAGCGTTGTGGGAGTCGAGGGCCTTGATGTAGGTTGGTTCATGCTAGAAGGCCGGTTTGTACTCAAGCTATGGCACCTGATATGCCAGAGGCTGGAAAGAGTCCCAAGTGAGCGCTGCTTTTGAGTTCTGATTGAAGGCTGGATCACAAGGTCACCTCAGGCAGCTTCCTGTTGGTTTTTTCACGCAGAAAGTGTGCGCTTTTAGCTTGTTCGTGTGTGTGTGTGGGTTGCCTTCGTTCCTTCCATGCATTCGTGTGTGCGTGCGTGCGTGCGTGCGTGCGTGCGTGCGTGCGTGCGTGCGTGCGTGCGTGCGTGCGTGCGTGCGTGCGTGTGTTTGCTTGTGTGTCTGCTTGCTTGTGTGTTTGCTTGCTTGTTTGCTTGCCTGCCTGCTTGCTTGCTTGCTTGCTTGCTTTCTTCCTTGTTTGTTTGTTTGCTTGTTTGTTTTGTTTGTTTGTTTTGTTTGTTTGTTTGTTTGTTTGTTTGTGCAAATGTATTTGTTTGTTTGCTTTGTTTGGGCTTTCATCAAGGCCCACGTTGGAGCCAGTTTTTCCTCTTGTCGGCAGGCCACCCCAGGACACCCACCACATCCATCCAAGAGTGCACCTTTTTCCTTGGTCATACTTGGTGGCCGCATGTGTCTTCTTTTATCATTAGTGAGTTATGCTTGCCATGAATTGGATCATGCCATGCTACTGCACCTTGCAATGCCTCAGACTCAACCAGAAGCCCGGGGTTCCTCTCAGAAAAGTTCTGCTTTCAGAAAAGCTCTGCTTTCTGGGGATGCCTGATCTTGACCATGGCGTTTTGGGAAGACTGCTTATGAGCACAGGCGTCAGCTGCCAAGATAGTATTATATACTTCCTCGCTTCCGCAGCTAATCAGAGGTGACCACTTATTGTTTTGTGAGCTTTGTGAGTTTCTTTATTTGATAGAGGTTCCAACGTCAATGTGGATCTGGTTCGTACTGCATAGGCATACTGTTCAGATTTTGGGTGAAATGCCTCAACTATGGTCGAAATCAATGGACATCATGTCACCAAAGTGGGCGCCCCAGGAATGCCACACCTAGGTTGTCAAAGCCGGAACTGACGTTGAAGACGGTCAAATCACGGGGCCAACAATAGATTCCACCTCGTCTTCAGGAGGCGCAAGCGGGCAATCAGCACGCGGTGCTTGAGACGCTGACAGCTCCTGGGCAAGCCTGGGCATAAGTTCTGTTTGGCTGGCCAATGCTTGCCAAATGGGCCCAACAATGGCGCAAGACAATCCATTTGATACCGTTGGGGAATCCTGGGTATCAGTATATCAGTCTTAGATTAGGCCCTTTGGCTTAAACATTTTGTTCCTCTAAGCTTGGAAGTGGAGCGCGAGCTAATTCAAGCCACAAGCGAGCTTGTGTTCCATCTCCAGGCTGATTTTTATAAGGCTACTGAGAGAGGGAGGAGGTCCGTGTGATTTTCAGAGCCAGGTCGCAGACAAAGAACTGTTGGGACGACAGAAGCTAAAGGCACTGCCGTGCTACAAGGCATCCAAAGGGGCAGCTTACATCTTTGCCCTGGACTGCAATGAGGGAGGAAGCAACTATTGAATTCCTAGGTTCGGTGTGGTTCGGTTTAGAGTTTGGGGTTGACCAAGGAAGGCTCGATGCCGGATTTGCTTCTGAGGCGCTCATCCGGGTGGATAGCTCCCCTGTGTGGCGGACGCTCCGAGCGCGCCTGCGGCTGGAGAAAGGAGAAGATGCCTGCGAAGATGCGCAGGAGGCGGTGAAGTTAGCACCCAGGACCAGGAAATCCGTGTTTTTGGTGGGTATTTGGCCAACTTCCTGTAGAAATTTGTGTAGCCGGTGTCCATGGCGGGGGCCCATTTTTACATTGATTCAAATCGAAGTCTACGTTGGCATCACACAAAGGTATATTTTGAAGTACTGCCCAAAAGGGTTTGCACGCCCGGTTCAGATGGTCAGATGTTGGTGAGTTGTTCGGAGGTGCCTCCCCTTCCACTTGAACTTGACATTTTCCACTAAACAGGACCTGCCTGATGCTGTGCATGTTTTGCTCGAGTAAGCCAAGTTTGAGCTAGTGCCACGTAGTGATTTGTTGCATTTTTCCTTATGAGGGAATCAGAGGCACGGGCGTGATTCCTTTCAGGCATGCGCCGAAATTCACAATCATGAGCAAGTCATCTATCGCCCCTCTTGCGCGTTAGGCTGTTCAAGTGTTGCAAACCTATTGCTTTGGCATGTATCCGACGCTTATAAAGTTGAAGCTCGTTTGCCGGGCGCTGTCCGGCCTCCAGGGACGCTCGCTCAGGAGCCCAGAGGCCCTGACGTTGCGCCTCCTCGCGCTGGACGCGCAGCATGGGGACGCGAGGAGTTCAGAGGTTCTGGAGCTCGACGAGGCTTTAGCAGCGCATCCAACGGACCGAGGGTTTAGGGGTGGAGCAAAGTGTGAGGAAGGTGAGTGGCCAGCTGGCTTTTTTCTTTGCTTGACTTGTGCAAGGGCCGTTGCTTGAATAGCAAGTGTTTGTGCCCCTTTGGTATCCAGGACCAACATGCCTATGAAAGAGCAGCATCATGCCACATGCTGTTGCATGTGAGCATGTTTGATAGCAAGATCATTGGCTATCCAAGCCAGGTGGCATCGGCCGGATCGCAGTGCAAGCAGGCTTCAATTTGGTGCACGTGACGCATCTCATATCTTGAGATATATAAAGCAGGATGAACGTGCTGGGTTGCATGCTTTCTTGTTGCGGCCAAACTGGTGGCATGCCACATGTACGCTTTAAACATGGGGGACCCCTCAAGCTGGTTGGTTTCCTTTCGTTGTCCTTGACAAGGGCAGCACACCCATGTGTCATGCCAACTCCGCGCGACTCTTTTGCACGGGAGGCTTCTTGCTATGCCGGCGAGGCAATTGATGGTCTTATTCCTAGTGGACCAACCTGCCGGGTAAGGGGAAGAGCGTGGGCCCTATCTCACTTGTTCAGTTGTTTGTCTTTATGTTTATTCTAAGTGTTGTGGGAACGAAGCCCCCACACCATTCTATACAAGATATCGGCAGCTACAAAGGTTGATCCCCCTGCTCCAAGCGGTTTCACTGAAAGTGAACCGGGTCTCTCTTACTGGGTTCCCCTTTGATTCACGAGGGCAGTGTTGGTCACGACACCCAAGAGATCAACTTCAAGGCGCCGGGGCCATGTCTCGCAGGACGCGCAGCGTGCCGAGTTGGATGCCTTGGCGCAGCGCCAAGCAAAGCCCCGGCCTTAATTAAGGCCAGGAAGCAAGGCTCATGGGTGGTTTGCTTGGAACATCTTGGAACGTTGGGACATGGAACGCCCTCAGCGGTAGACCCTCTTTCCAATGGAAGAGGATGGAGGGGGTTCCCAACAAGGAAAGGCTTGCACAACCTTCCTGTCATCTTCCGTGATTGTTGGAGGCAGGGAAGTCGTTTCATAAATCCAGGCATGCAAGCTAGGAAGCCACAAGGAAATCACAAGTTCAGTTGATTTTGCCAGACCCCTACGAATCACCTGATACGAAGCTGATTTGAAGGGCGCGGCACAATGCAGGCGTTGTGGATGACTCTTTGATGAGTCGTAGCACTGGACAGGGCGGGCGGGAATTTTGCTGAAATACATGATAAGCATTTCATGTCAGGCTTCTCCAGTAAGTGCTAAATGAATGCTCGGATGCGTTTTGTGCAATACTTATGAGTTACAGGGCCATGCCCCTCCGAATTGAATCAGCATATTGTGTTTGCACTTGGGCTTCGTCCCACGGGCGACAGGCATTGGGCCACGGAGGCGGTACTGGGTGACCAGACATGCTCCTTTTCATTTTAAAGGCTGCCGTATGTCAGCGAGAAGAAGTCCCCGCATGATGACTTTGGAACCGGACCCCTTGCGATTTGTCCTTGTTGTTCGGCCAAGAAAGGTCCCCCCCTTTTTGGTACCATTCGGGCCACAAACAAGCAGACTCCGGTTTTCAGCCAGGCTCCCAGTGGAAACAGGGTTCGGACATACAACCAACTGGATCTTCCAGATGTAAAACACGGAAACACCGCGTCGGACCCGGGACCCGAGGCGCGCGGAGCCGGACATTTGCACTTTGGGCTCCCAGGCGACGGTGGCTTGGCGCCAGGGGCGCCTGGAAGAGGCGCTTCGGCGCTTTTCGCTGGGACGGGGGGAGGGTGGGCTGGGGGCGGGGGGGGGGGGCTGCTTCGTGGACAGCTGGGGCGATGTCTGTCGCCACCTCCAAGAGAGGGAAGTTGTTATTTCGCTCACGGCACCAGACTGAAAAGGTCCAGTGATTCCTGGAACAATCCTTGGCACTTGTGTAACACGGCCATGTTGACAGGATCCTTAGTCCCGCTTCGAATTGGATTCGATTCGATTTTTGCCCATCCAGCGCCTGTCACTTGGGTTCGCCTTGCGTGCGAGGCCAAGGGGCTCTTTGCGCAGCTCCTGGTGCGGGACCCCACCTCCACCTTGTGGCCGGTGGCCTTTGCCAGGCAGCACTGGGGGGGTGGGGGGAGGAAAAGGTGGACAGGGGGGAACTTAGGGAGGGGGGTGGGGGGGGAAGCGGGGGTGCTGTATATGTGTGCGTTTCCCCGGGCACGGGGCTAATTGTTGGAATGGGATTGTGGGGTATTGTGGAGCACTTTCAGGAGAAGCACGCCATTAATTTGTCCCATACATCATACAGGGTTCCATGTTCTTTTGCCGCCAACACAAGCTTAAATCCCGGAAAGGTCGATTTGCCCAAGGCGAAACCCCTGGGTTGAGTCTACCTTGCAGGCAATCAGCAGATTTACAAAGAAGCTTTGACCTTCCAGGGCCTCATATGAAGGTCCCTTCCGGCGGGATTCCTAAATTTCTAGCAATCTTGATGCTGGAAACCGCTCCCCCTTCAACTGGCTGGATCCGAATCAGTGGGCAACTTCGATGGGACATCATTACCCCTTTGCCAGGGGCACAGACATCAGTCCTTTCGTGCATGTTGCTTGGATGTTAGGACTTTAACTTTTTGCCAACTACTGCATTTTCTAGAACCACTAATAGTTAAATCTTTAGCAGGGGGAGTCACTAGTCGGAATCTTGGGCTGGCTGGCCGCAGGATCCATTTGGCAGAGGAGCACCCAGAAGAAGCCTTGAAGTTATGCACGGAGGCTTTGGCCCGGAGGCTCAGCGTGTGAAGTTCCGAGCCCATGGCACACCTGGCAACGCAGCCTGCGGGACGTGCGTTCCTTTCCGCGGCCGCGGTTTTGACAGATGTTTGGGGGTACTGGTTCAGGGTACTGGTGCAGGGGTGCAGTGAGACACCCGACGTTGGAAGTAAATCTGGGGCTTATGGAATGAAGCTGGGGTTCGTGGAGCAGCTATTTTGTGCTCAATTGTGGCGGTTGGCCGGCTACCAGCGACACGTGCATTGTTCTTGGCTTATCGCACCACATTGTTTAACAATGCTCATGGCCATGCGTCTCTGCTAAGGATTCTGCACGTCCGAGGTTCTTGAAAGCTCATTGGAGAGTAGTTGCCCTTAGGAGGAGAACCTAACATGAAACTACATGCAAAGTTTCCATCCTGCCAGATTTGATATAAGTTGGATGCGTCAGGATTAGCGGGTTCCCGTTGAGATCAACTTTCAAAGCAAGCCACTAAATCCATGTTTTTTTGACCCACAATAGTGCAGACCTCATGTTTTAGCCCATGGGGAGATGAAGCCCCTAAAAGGGTCCCCCTCAAGGAGAGAGGCATTGCAGGCCGTTTTCAATCAATGTGTCCGAGTTTGGATCCGTGCACAAGGCCCGCACAAGCTCGGGCCAAGCAGAGCTGTTGCTGGTCCGCGCGCTGGCGAACCGCAAGCTCGGCCACGAGGAGGAGGCGACACGAAACGCGTAACGCCCAGCTGCACCAAAGCTGTTGTTATGTTCGTACGTTATGCATGTATCCGTTACGCGATGTCAAACAACAACAATCTTGGGGGTTGCTTTGTGGCTCGCTTTGCTTGGGCGAAAAGGGGGCCTAACGGAGGGTGAACGTGCATTGACAAAGCGGGTATGTACATTAGGGGGCTGAAACGCACATGCTTTCTCGTTGCCCGTACTTTTCTGGTCGGGTCGGGCCGCTGTTTGTTGGAGCCAGCGCAAAACTGCCAAGACGGGGCAAGCAGGGCAAGCCTAACCCTGTTAGTGCAGGCATGATAGTGCGTGGTTGCTCACGTTTGTGTGGGATCAGAACATACATGGTTCCTTGACCTTTGATGGACCATTCATCAAGTTGCATGTTCAACTGCTATTCCCCAAAATGTTGAATTTGTTGTTTCTCGTAATCTCAGCCTCCCATCCTTCGAAAGAGCTTCAAGGAATGTGAGGATCTCTCCTGCTGGCCCTTGAGGCAGCAACTGGTAGTCCATTTCCCATAGGTGATTTTCTGCTGGAGGGGTGAGTCCCCTATTATGTCGGGAAAGAAGGTCATGAAGATGCGGCGATTGCATTAGCCTAAGGTTCCCACCTCCAAACTACCCCCAGATGCGCATGACACCGGAAGAAGGCCAATCCCTGCCGGAGCGCCAGGCCCGGGAGGACCTGCTGCGTGTCAAGACCCTGGGCGGCCTTGGCCGGGAGGCCGCCAAGGACCCGACCAACAAACAGCTAGCCAACCAAACCATACCACACCAACCAGCCCGGGAACAAAGACAATCAAGCACCAACACACACACAAACAATAACAAACACGAGCAAGCAATGAAACAAACAATAACAAGCACAAACAAACAATGAAACAAACAAAAACAAACAAAGCCACAAAGAAACAAACAATTAAACAATCAAACAAACAAACGAAGAAACAAGCAAGCAAGCAAGCAAGAAGCAAACAAACGAACGAACGAATAAACAAGCCAACAAGCCAACAAGCCAGCAAGCAAGCAAGCAAGGCAAGCAAGCAAGGCAGGCAAGCAAGCAAGGCAGGCAAGCAAGCAAGGCAGGCAAGCAAGCAATCAAGCAAGCAAGATGCGCAAGCATGCAGCCAGGCAAGCAGCCAAGACAAGCAGCCAAACACGCGCACAAACAAACAACGAAGAACACGCACAAAGCCACACAAGCAAGCAAACAAACAAGCAAACAGACAAGCAACAAGCAAACAATCAATCGAATACACATTAGCAAACAGCAACACACACACACAATGTCACTTGTTTAAGATGGTCCCGTTGAGTCCTTACTTGATTCAGGTGATTGCTGCTAGCAGGTCACAAACACGACCAATGATTCCCATTCATGAGGGAACTAGGCCCTAGGCTCTCTCAACGACGGCTTGCAGCTACTTCAGAGTGCGACGTGAACCTAGGCTCTCTAATTTGAAGACGAACCCATGTGATGAGAAAAAGAGACACCGCGCTGCTTGAGCTTGGCACAGCATTGCTACCTTTTCAGGAGCTGGATCACCTTCGTGGCGAGCTCTTCAGCTGCTCGGCCAGGTCAAGGGGAAATTGCCAGCCGTGGGGTCGCTGCTGGCCTGGGGGTGGCGTACTCTTCACCATCCTTTGGATGTGCTTCGCTTGCTTTCTTGCTGCGGGATGCGCGCTGAACGCAAAGCGCTTGCCATGACATACCCAGCGTGGGATAACTCCAATGTGGGATGTGTCGCCTGTCTGCGCGTGGTTTACGCGGGTAAGATTTGAAAAGCGTGATGCAAGTTCTGGCCATAGGTTGGGCCTTTGATTGCCACGGTTTGCTCGTGCTCAAGAAATTGGACCAACTCCCCCAAATAGTCTTGTTTGCTCATCCGAGAGGGGATCTTTTCTTCGGCTCGAACGTACCGTCACGTACCTCCAAGCTGAGACTGTCCATGGAGTTCCTGAATCAGCAGACATGCAAGCACCCCCCCCCATGCACATGATGTCCATCAATATTCCAGTTGGCATCAGCGGCAACCTCCGGAACCCATCTAACCTGCCGGGAGCTTTCAACACCTGCTGGGCCCCGGCGCTCCATGGAACGCAATGCAGAACCTGCCGGAGTCCAGATTCCTCCCAGCAACTGCTCCAGACTTCCCGAAACCTCCGAACCCGACCTCGCTGCTGACTCCGAAGCTCGGGGAGGTACCCATAGCTTTCAGGGAGTTTTGTTTTTTTCCCCGTGGGATTCCCCACAGGACCTGAGAGTCGGACGGTTGACACGAAGGACGACGCGCAGAAGGACGGGGAAGCTGCACTGAAGTGGCCCGGATTGATCCTGAAATATATATAGCGGGCTTTGGGGAAGCGAGCTCACGAAGGTCCTTCGCTGGGGCGTTCCGTCAATTCTAGCTTGGGAACCGTGGTCATTTGCCCGGCTTGATTCAACTGGCGCATTCTTGGGGGCATGCTCCCCCAAGAAAAACTAAGAAGGAGACGGATCTCTAAAATGTGACATGTGGCAGCTTCACTTGCGGCGAGTGGTCCGGCTGAGCGACGCATGGGAATCGGTACTGCATGCAGGGCCCCCAAGCGCTGGCCTATGAAACCTGATCCCCCCAGGCGAGCGAGACTCCTGCGCAGAGCTCAGAGGGGCTGGGCGCAGTTTCAAATCCGAAGTAATTATTGGGCCGTATGCGGTTTCTTTCCCCGCACGCACCTGTCAAGCTGGAAGGTCCGCGTTGTCGCAGCTCGCACTTGTGCGCCCGCACTTTGTATGAGCACCTACACTTGGTTGAGAGGCATCCTTCAAGTGGAAGGCTTGTGCCGTCGCAGAAATGGCTGTGAATCTTCCGGAACTCCCTCAGGGTGTTGGTTGGACATAACTCTCTGTGTATATCATGTCCACCAAAAGGGTCCCGATTTTTGAGTTCACACAGAACCCCCCCCAAAACAAAAACGAAGTCGCGCAGTCCTTTCAGAGCTCAGGTCCCGGAGCCCAATGTCACTTTCCAATAAACCCAGCGACAGGCCTGCGATTTTGGAGACGGGAGATGGCCAGTGCTTTGTATCCGGCCTACCCTTATGGATCGTATGGTTTCTTGTTTGTTGTTTTGGTTTGTCTCGGTCGAACATCGTTTGGGCCAGGCTAGCTTCAACAAGCAGCTTGTTGAAAGTTGCACTCGCAGCCACTTTTGATAAACAGGGTGACAAGAAGCATCCTGAGAGGGAAGTGTTCTAAGTGAAGACAGCATTAACCCCATTCAGGCGCTTGAACGCCCAGCGTAAAAGGAGGCCTTGCCGCCCAAGACATGTGCCTCGGCTTTTGCCACCCAAAAGCTAAGCGAGGCCAGTAAGTTCATTTCAGAACACTCTACCGTGCAGCCTTGTTTGGCTTTCTTGGTTGCGTTGGGTTTATTTTGGAGGCTACCTTGAAGCTTGCCAAAAGGGAAACGAAAAGGGAAACCACGTTCAAGGACCTCACACCTTAAGACACGGCGTTATTTGTCGACTGCCTTATTCCCACGTCCTGTGAGCTACGAAGCTTCCCGCTTCTAATTCAAACATCGAAGCAAACAGGTGTATGATTTGCAGTGATTCCATTCAACATGGGTAATCAGGGACACCACAAAACCACCACCCTTCAAAAGCCAAGAGCGCTGGTTCTCTTCTATGGTACTTGAATTGGGATTAAAGCGTTTGCCCACAGAATTTCAGCCCCAAACCCGCCAAAGGAAGAGGCCGCGTTTGGCCCTGGTTGGGCTTGGGGGCGGCCCAGGTGCCAAAGGAGCCCAATCCAGAGGCGCACTCGCTGTGGTTGTTTGCCCGGAAAGCGGGTCTGCGGCCATTGTCAAATCGTGATAACACATGGCAAACAGACATCTATATATCATATGTGCATAGATAAAAATCTGAACATGCCTTAGTACATGTCAGCAATTTGCAACACCCACGTCCTGTTTCGATCAACTCATGCACGCAGCGTCCCCGAATCTCGCCGGATTGTAAGGACTTCCATGTCGAGTTGGTATTTGGAGGCTTTGCCTGCTCTTTGTCGAATCCGCTTCGCAGAGGGCCGGACATTGTCTTGTGATCACAGGCGCCAAAGCAGAGCCAGGAGCCTAGAGGGCATCTGGTCGATTTGGGTCACCTCCCGCCTGTCATCAATGGGCGATTGGCTGAACCAGATTCAGCAGTTTGGTTCACCATTCAAAATACACGAGAAACCTGCTTCCTTGCCCCTGGTGGAGCAATTCAAGATTGCGCAGTAAATTTTGGCCATAGTCGACCGTTGCAAGTGTTTTCGCTTGAGTGCCACCCGGAGCAATCCAACGAATCTGCTGCAGCCCATTTCGGGACATGGATGCCCCATGAGATAGTTCATTTGCTTCCAAATGTTGGAAGCAGCTCCGTTGACTAGAAATTGGGCAGTGCCCGGCGAAAAGCCTCTCGGTTTTGGCTTGTCACTGCACGGCCTGGCAAGGTGTTCAGACTCCGGGAGTCCGGCACTTCAGTTTTGGAGCCACTTTACTTCCAATCCCTCCAAGTTGCGGATCATTCGTCCATCCCCCCCTGAAGCTCCCCCCCCGGACCGGGGTAGCCAAAGCCTTCCCCGCTGGGATGCGGAGCGCCCGGTGTGAGGCGCGCAGAACTGGGTGGCGCGTGCGCGCCTGGCGGAGCTCGAAGGGAACTTCCGGCTGGCCCGCAGTCACTGCGAGGAGGCCGGAAGAATAAGTCGCCGAACATCGAAGACTGTTCGGTGGTTTCTCAACAGAACGAGTGAATTGAATGGGGTTGAAGAAAACCAGGTTCCCCAATTTTGGGTGGCCCCTGTCAGTTTTGCAGATTTATATAAATGTATATATATAGATATATCGGATTGGGGCAGTCATTTCCTGTCCTCCCTCATTCCTGGGAGCTTGCATATTCGTGGGGAAGGGGAGGGTGGGGAGGGATGATCTGCAACGCTTTTGAAGAGTCATGAACTGTTCATACTGCTCATTTCTGTTGGTCCGTTGCATCGAGCAGGGTTGGAACATGCTGTGTAACTGTTCATGATAGCATCAGGTGATCAACAGAGTGTAACTGAACCAGTGGGGAGAGCCTATCACAATTACTTGGTTTTCCACCCGCTGTCCTTTTGGAACGACCGAGAGGAACCTTACCCCTGAAGGCCCTGGAGTTGGTGCCTCACATGCCGCAAGCCGTGCTGTGCTTGGCGCGCATGGAGCCTTGGCATATTCAGAAGCAGGTGTGCCTTCACCAGACTTGACGGGCAATCCCGTCATATGGGCCTTCTGTAGTGGTTTGCACTACATGCGACTTTGCCTGGACCAAGGCTGTTCGCGTATGCAAGGTTCAGGTGAGGTTGTGTGTTTTTTGTTTGTGGCGTCCGAATTTTACTCTTGGAAACAGCCTGCGGACTTTGTTTTGCACATGTTTGTTTCGACCATAATTCGGTTATGACCTACAGGCACCATCTTGTACTGTAGTGACTGTAGTGGCTAGTTTGCTCAAAGCCACCGTAGCTGGGCACTGTTGGTGCGCATGCTGTACAATGCCGAAGCAAGGCCACCTCTACTGACATGCCGGAACAGGCGGGCATCCCAACTCGCAGCATAGTATAGATGTAGTTAAGTAGCCCATCATTTGCAGAGTCCAAAAGGGAACCAGCCAGGCGATTTATTTCCATACACCGTATTTGACACCCGGCGGAACTTCAACTACATCTCATTTGCCGTTCGCCTAGGAGCTGGCGAACAGCGAGTACGAAGCTGTTGCCGAGCTGTTGGGACAGGCGGATCCGGGCTTGGCTTCCATTTGCTCCCGAAACGTGTTGAGGCGGCCCCAACCCCAACCCCGAATTCGGCTGAGGCGGCCCCATATTCCGGCACATTTGCATTTGCGGAGCCAACGCACCATGTCTTAGGATATATTTCTCAGAATGCAACATGATCTCAAAGATTAGCAGACATCATTTATGTCAATGGCGAGCGTGGTGATTGCTTACCTGCTGTGTTTGCAGTGTTTTGCGATCATTTGTTTGTGGTTTTCCACCCTAAGCTCACCCTTCGGCAAGCTGAAGCCTACACACCAAGCCTGCACCGACTGAACACCGATCCCAAACCAACCCTTGACACATCCCAGGTACGCCCGGACTCAAAATCCCCCCACTCCAAGCCTACAAGCCTAATCCGAGTGCCAAGCCTTAACCCTGCCCTGACAGTATCCCAGACCCTGCCTACAACAAGTGGCAGCTGCTCTACGTCAACAAATGCACCCCTCCTGCCCCAAGCCAGCGCTAAATCCGACCTAATCACATCCTACCCAAGGTGAACCCCTTGCAAGCCTTCATGAACATCTTTCCGCACTGCCAAAATACCCGTCCATCCCATATTCCTACCTGGTTGCCTCATCAACGCCAGATATGACACACATTTCAGGCCAAGAGGTCTTGGAACATCAATCGCAATTTGGGAATGCGTCAAAACGAGGATCTTCGTTGTGGCGGGCTGTACCAAGGAAACTGACAGGGATGCCGTCGAGAGTACCCCTGACGATTTTCAATGGTGCAGCGGCTGATCCGAAGAACTTGTGCGTGCTGCATGGCTGGTCATCTTAGTTCATGGGACCTTTTTTGACCTCTCAAAGTTGAAGGTTTGCTAAATGCCCTGGACTTGCCGTAAGGAGGGGAGTCTCCTAAAGCAATTGCATATTGGAATTGATATGTCCTTGCCCCTGCTCGTTTAGGAGGCTGCCCCGCTTTCGCAAGGGCAGCAAGGACCATGTCGAAAAACAATTCCAGCCCCCACCCCCCACCCTTCCCTTAAGTTCGATGGACTAGAATCTCGAAATTACATGTTTGGCGGGTGCCGAAAGCTGAGATAGCTCTTACCGCGGTCAGTCCCTATCGCTGGCAGGTGCACCCCATCGTGCTGGCCAAGGTGGGATGAGCTAACCCCGTCTAAGCTCCCGGGCTTGGGGTCACGGACAGCCATTCGGAGCAGCCAATTGGATTGATGCATCTGAACCTCATGCATCAGGATAAGCAAAGACAGGTTCAACGATATTCATTGCAAGGCCGGACAAAGGAGACAGCTTCGCTGACAAAGAGACTTGACGAGGAAGGGGAAGTTTGTGAAAAAATACCCCTTCGAGCAAAAGCTTTGTTACACCTGGGCTGGGATCCACTGCAAGCAGCGGTTTGTGTTTGATGGACATTGTGTAATCACTGATGTTCAACAATGCGTGATTTGGCTGTATCATGAATGAAGCTCCTTGCGCTTAATCCTTGCGCCCATGTGAAGCAGCATGAAGCTGTGAGATGATCAGTGTCCGATTTGCTCACGAGTCATGGGGAGATAGAAAGAAAGAATATCATGAAAGAAAAGAAATAATGGAAGGAACGAAGGAAAGAAGAAAGGAAGACAAAGGCATAACTCAAGAAAATGGAAACAAACAGCGAGATGCATACTCAATCAACAAAGACAACGTTGCACAATAGGTAAGACACGTGAAGAACGAGAAACCAATAATAGCAGCAGGTATACATCCAGAGAGAGAGAGAGAGAACGATCAACGTGTTTTGGGGTTCATGATAATGTGCTTGGCTTGTCCAAGGTTCTGTGGAGAGCATTCGAGTCCTTCGATCCCCACTATTTACGGGTGCGCAATGCAGCTTCAACACAGCACCAAGCAAACTGGCGTGGCCAGTTGACAAGCACCATACCATGCGCCGCAGTAGCTGGCGAATCATTGGCACTTTTGAGCTAAGAAATTGCCTTGCCTTACCTCGCCAGACTCGAAGCGCCTCGTCTTTGCGCCAGGCGCCGGCGCGCATCGAGGCGCTGTCCCTGAAGGCCGGTGCCTTGGAGCGGGAGAAGAACTGGGAAGCGGCGCGCCTCGGCGGAACCGCCAAAGCCGCCCCCCTCCCCACGCCCCCGCCAGCGGGGGCAGAGGCCCCGGGAAAGGGGGGCCCTTTAGCGGAGTTGAGGGGGAGATTGGTCCGTTGGGCTTGGGAGTTGCAAAGGTCCATGAGTTGCAGTTTTGGGCTGCGAGAGTTTGACGCAGCGAGTTTGAAAATGAGGGGATTCCAGCTTGGTTTCGACAGCGTAATGGAAGAACAGATTAATTTTCCTGGACACTCCGCACTTTCTTGACTACAGCGTTCACTTCTGTAGTTGCACCAACTGTGCCATTAGGCCGCCGCTTCCAGCAGCATGAAAAAGATTGGAGTTGTGGCAGGTATCCAGTCGTTGCGCACCTTCAGCAGCAAACCCAAGTTGGCTGAGTACTTAAGTAGCTACCCTGCGTCGCTGTGGGTGGTGTAGAACTCAGAGGCGACCGATACATCGGAGTGAGGAACGCTGAGCTGGAACTCCTCGCGCCTTTGGTTCAGAAGCTGGCCGACGAGAAAGCGACGCCGTTGCCGCCGCAGGAGCATGCGCGGAAAGCCATGACTGGGAGGTTCTCGTTCCAGGGTTGACCTCGGCAGATGAGGGGCCGGGGGTTCCAGGGAATCAGATGGCATAATTTAATATTTTTCAGGCAAAGCCTCTGAAGAGGCCAGCTTTCGTGACAAAAATGTGCCGCGGTTCAAATGCAAAGCCATACCCTAGCAACAAGCAGCAACAAGCTGGAGTAAGAGGGTTGGTTTTGCTTCTAGGGAAAAAGTAGCTTGGGCTGGGGCCGGCTGGGGGAGGGTGCCACCCATGTTTGTGCAGGCAACACTCTGCGGCATTGCCTCTTGAAAAGTTCGGCATCGTCCGAAACTGGCACCGCGTACGGGTTTTCGGCAAGGTCCCTTCACTTTGTTTAGAGTGGGGCCGACCGGCTGCCCAAAACTTGGAACAACTGCTGAAGTTTGGTCGGAATGGTATTGAAATTCTGCTGGACATGCTTGCGCTTTTCCGAGCTGAGCCAGTGTTTGAAGAGAACAACACCCGTCGAGTCTCAACGGATCACGAAGGGCATTTCAGTGCCGCGTCCTCCTCCCTGGAGAGAAAACCCTGGCCCCAAGCCACTCCGGGAACCCGGACCCCTACAGTTTGGTAGTAGTAGACACCGTTCCCCTTGTTGACTTACTCCTCCTTTTCACCCTCATGAAAAGTTGAAGCACTTCCCACAAAAGGAGGCCTTGCAGTCCGTTTCCCAACTAATGTGGGACACGCCTTAATGGCAGTAGCCTGTATTGTGTACAGTATTTTTTCCTAATTCAGGATCGTGGGACTGTTTTGGGGTCCTCTATCGTGGCAAGTTCCACCCCCCCAAACAAAAAATCCAAACAAGAAATGCCAGGAAAGAATCCGGAGCAAAACCAACTAGCCAAAGAAGTCTGGCAAACAAATCCGGGCAAACATTAGGAATTCCTGTTTTTGAAATGGCTCCCAAACCATCAAAATCAAGATAGCTTCTTTACACAAAGTAAGGGCAACCATTCACACAAAGGGGGGGTGCCCACAAGAGGCACTGATCCTCTTTACTGCAACTGTTCCGGGGTCCTCTTTAGTGTCCAACTATTTTAGGGGGGTTGCTGATATTCTCAAATTAAAGCCTTAGCCTTGTGCATTACAAAGGGGGTTCACCTAACCAAGCTCTCCCCAGTTCAACGGGTAAAGGCCTTGGATCAAGGAAATCCATTTTGCCAGTGGTCCGCAACCGCAAACCATCAAATTTAAGATAACTTCTTTACAAGAAAGTAAGGGCAAACATTCGCACAAAGGGGGGGTGCCCACAAGAGGTCCTGATCCTCTTTAATGTGACTGTTCCGGGGTCCTCTTTAGTGTCCAACTAATTTTTTTGGCGGGGGGTTGCTGAAATTCTGGGCCTTGGCAATACTAGTAGAATTGGCAAAACCAAAGTAAGCACTAGGAATCTGAGAGTCAGCCTTGGCAATGCTAAAAGTAGAAGGGGCAATACTAAAGTAAGTACTGTCCCTCCCAGATCCCCACAATCTTCCCCAAAAAGAGGGTCCAGAAGACTGGTTCCACTGTTCAGGGGGAGGGGGAGGAGGTTGGGGGGTCACATTAAAGCAGGTCCCCCACTAGAATCTGGCGGGTCGACAGATGCATTTTGCAAAAATCGCTGAAACACGGCAGGGGGGGCTTTGACCCGCTGATGCTACATGTTGCCCGGGCGCATGCTTTGCCATACTTTTTGGGCTGGACTGCTTTCACACCTGCTGCCGCTACATATTGCCAGGCATGCTTGGGCTCACGATTCACGAGCGTCCGGGCAGGGGGCGAGGGCGATACCTACGAAGAGGACTTGTCCAGAATCATTAGGCCAAAGGCAACGTTGGCACTTCTGGCGGTCCTCCTGTTTTCCCATCAAAGGCACCCTCCGTCTGCGGCATTCCTCCGGAGGAGGGCTGGGTGCCGGAGCCAGAGCTACAGGAGGTCCTGGGGCGCTTAGCTCGGTCCAGGCGCAGCGGGTTGGAGATGTCAAGGGCGAGCAGAGGGCTCTTAGCTCAGCTTCTGTTTGCTTGGAGCTTGTGTCTTGTTTTTCTATACGTTTCTGGTGAACCAAAAAAACTGTTTTGTAAACTGAAACTTCCTGTGAACATTCGTGTGTTCCGATTCACCAGCAAAAAACAACACTTGTTTTTTGTTTGCGGGGGCAACAGCCACTTAGAAGTAAAGGACTTGGTAATCACGGTCCTGGAGGTTGTCGGCTGATTTCACGCGTTTCGGATCCGGAAACCGTTGACCCCAACATGCATCTGAACCACTTGTGGTCGGCAGTCATCCGTGCCTTCCACACTTGAAATCGCATAGACCAGCAGGTGGACTAGCAGCGGGAAACGTCTTGGTTTAGGACGTCGCAATGTCGCAATTTGGCTTCCCACTGGTCGGGTCAGCTCAGGTCACAAGAACCAGATGGCAGAATGGGGGGAAGCACTAGGTACAACAAGTTGCATGTGGCAGGCAAATTGCTTGCTGGAAGGTCCAAGAGATGTGACTGGCAGGCCTCCCTATATACTGGCCCACCTTCTCTTGAAATCAGGTTTGCGCCTGGGTGCCATTTTGGAAGCTTATTGTTGTGTAGTCACATAAATATTGGATGGTTGTGATAGGTGGGAATGCCCGAAACAGCTTGGGGAGCCTTTTGTGCATCCTCGGCTGCAGGTTGAAGGTGGTTCCAAGCTTCGGTGAAAACGACTCATGTTCCAAGAATCAGCTGCTTCCGCCTATGTTAGGAACATCGAGGAATCCTTTCCGACCCTTTCAAATCGGATGCTTTCAGCCTGTCGGCCTCTTGGACTGGGGGAGGTGTTGGCTCTTGAATTTTGATAAGTGCAGCCCCAGAAAGAGCAAGACATCTAGTACTGCTCCTTGGCGACACTCGCTGGCGTGCGTGCTTGGGTGTGTGTGTGTGTGTGTGTGTGTGTGTGTTGTGGGGCCGTTTGATGCCGCTAGTGCCTTATTGGATTCAATCTTGGTCGAGGACATGATTTGGTTTGGGATATAATCGAGGCTTTCGGAAGCCATACTATGTGTGCATACACATTCGCACATACACACACACACACATATATATATATATATATTTATGTAAATACTTATGTGTATAGGCTTGTGGTAGGGGACATGCTTTGAGTTTTGTCGCAGGTGGCACTCAGGGAAGCGACAAGCTGCCACCTCGCTGGCAGATCGGATCCTGGAGCGGTCGTGGCGCTTTGGGCCCATGGGTTGACCAGACAAAAAGATTGGACAGGGCCACCTGATGGACATGACTTTGTTGTGTGTGCTTTGTTTGCCAGTTTGCGATAGTTTGCAGATGACAAGTGTCAAAACGCATGACTATTTTGCCGGCACCATATTGCCGCCCGGAGTTTACCCAAGGGTTGGCTGGGACTTTGTTGGCTACTGACCGTTTAGCCAACTCCTGGGCCTGAGTTTTAACTGTTCACTATCGTGTGTTCTGAGCTTGTGACCTTTTCGCACTACTGATTTGGTTGCAGATAGGCTTTGTTCGGCCTTTCTAAAGATGGGCTTCATCAGGGGCATGGGCTGAGTAGGCTTCGGAGAACCTGGCATGTGTCAACGCTCATTGACGAACAGCACAAGCAGCTTTGAATACGACTGTGATTTATGCGGCACCTGTCCACCATCATAACCCCCAAGGCTCACAGACAGAACCTGAAGCACGTCCATGCAAATGCCTAGGTTTGCGAGGCTGTCCTTGGTTCCACAGCTGGCAATGTTGCTACCTTGTTTGACAGCATTCCAAAACTGAAGGGAACCTAAATGATCATGCTCAAGCGCCAAGCACTTGTTTCAGTATAACTTTTAGGCATACCTTTTTACCCAGGGACGCCTCGCGTAGAAGCATACGATTTGCTCGAAAAAAAGGGCCCGGCTCACCGCCAGGAGGTCGCTCCAACCCAGCTGGAAGCCTGCGAGGTGGCCTGCGCCGTTCTCATGGCGCTTTGTCCCGAGAGACAGCGGGCTGGGACTCGAGGGAAGGTGTGGCGAGTTCGCCAAGCCCGGGATGCATCCGAGAATTAAGCTTTGGTTTGTGTTTGTTTCGGTGTACCCCACATGTGGGCCAAGACTATTTCTTTGATACCAAGGAGGCCGCTTTTGAAGTGATAAAGCATGTAGGGGGCTGGCCCACTTCGGTATAGAACAGCTGAATTCCCGCAACTATGCACCTTTTTTTTCGTGCCTTGGTGCTTGTGGCCTCGCTCAGGTCCCAGCAATCTGGGTTCAACATCAACCAGTAAGATCCTTACGCTAGATGGTCATTTCCCTAGTATGGCTTAGGATTAGGGGATCCCATTTTAATGGGAAAGTGCTTGCCCGGAGCGCCCTACTTGAAGTGGAAGGATGTGTGGGGTAAGTTGCCAGCATCCATGGCTATAACCCACTTTGTTGGGGTTGTTGGGTCATCACCATGGTTTCCTGACCCCGTAAGTAGCACTACAAGCTCGTGGCCAAGTGGGCGGTGTGCAACAGGTTTCAGCCATCCTGAAACTGGGTGGGGACTCTTTTTGCCACAAGGTTACGTTCATCTAAAAATACAACATGTTTGTGTGTGAGGCCAAGGCTCAGGCAGTTGGACTTGGTGGCCCCCTCAAAGACCAAGACAAGTTCTGCACTTTGACGGAAGTCCCTTTCTTCCCCTCACTCTCAATCGTCTTGAAGGGGCCCCGAACGGAAATGAAGCATTCCCAAGTTTAGGAAACACCCAGGCCCATGCCAATCTACTTCAATCGGTTTCAATCTACTTTGTCTGTTTGTCTGTCTGTCTGTCTGTCTGTCTGTTTGTTTGTTTGTTTGTTTATTTGATTGTTTTTTCCAAGGACTGTACAAGTGCACACATTCATATGTAATATGTAATTGAGCATATTGCTATCCTTGTATTGTATACGTAGTTTTTTTTGTATATTACTTTTGTATTTACTTATATATGCTATGTACATTTAAATTATACGTACTCTCATACATTCAACATGATTTACATTTATGCATTACAAGTATATTATTGTAACATATAACATGTACGTATGTATTTGTAGCAGCGCTTCATGGTGTCTGAGACTTACTGCACCTGCACCTGCCTGCCTCAAGTTGGTGAGTCAAGTTGCTGCACTGCATGCATTTTTTGTGAAGACTTTGCCCAAGATCTCGGCAAGCGCGTTTATGATATGCTTCATTTTGCATATTTGTTATTATTGGGTCATTTTTGTTCTGGTCAATTCATCAGCATGGCCGCTCCGGCTATGGATGATTTCGCCCCCGAGCTTGATGAGAACAAGTGTCGGCTCTCCCGTGCGTGGAGTCGGAAACACCATGAGACCTCGGGAGCCATCATTTGAGCAGCTTTTTTTTAAAAAAAAATCAGGAGCCAAAAGGAGAGGGGAACTGGCATGGTGGCTGCGTAGCCTACTCCTGGGACCGCGTAGCCTCGCGTAGCCTCTGCCTAGATCCTCCGTCTTGAGTTAAAGGCTTAGGTTGAATGCTTGCATGTCTCAGAGAAAGAGGGTGAATTTGATTTTCCTTGGCCCGGCCCGAAATGAGTTCGCTCCTTCCGCGTAGCCTCCTGCGCGTAGCCTCCGCGTAGCCTCCAAGGCGTATTCAAGGCCACTGGCCCACATGCCTCCTACTACCATTATTACCATTACTACCACTACTACTACCACTACTACTACTACTACTACTACTAGTACTACTGCTCCTACTACTATTACTATTGCTACTAGTACTAGTACTAGTACGACTACTACTACTACTACTACTACTACTACTACTACTACTACTACTGGTACTAGTACTACGACGACGACTACTACTACTGCTACCACTACCACTACCACTAGTAGTACTACTACTGCTACCACTACCACTACTACTATAATACTTCTACTACTACTACTACTACTACTACTACTACTACTACTACTACCTCTACTTCTGCGACTACGACTACCGCTGCTGCTGCTGCTGCTGGTGCTACTACTACTTCCGGTTGCCAACGCGTATTCGCGTAGCCCCGGCGTAGCCCCCCGCGTAGCCACTTATCAACAAATATGTTCCGCGTAGCCTCCGCGTAGCCAAATTCCTAGGGGGAAGACAGCTGCGTAGCCTCCGCAGGTATGTGCTTCCAGTGTATAGGCCCCACACCATAAAAAAACAAAAACACGGCTCATTTGTAAGTTGCCCCGGTGCCTCTTCGGCGCATCACTGTTCAAGAGCTGGCCCATATCACCACAGGGCTTCGTGATGGGGTTGTTGTCAGTGATGTGAAGATTATGCCACGGCGCTCTTCCCCCACGTGCGTCACACCAACTTCACATACCCTGACGCAGTGGCGCTCACTGCAAAGCTCGGGTACGTCCCGCCGTGTGTGAAATTGCAGCCAGTTTCGCCTGGCATCACACACCCGGACGGCCATCCGTTCAGCATTATGTACAAAGTCCTTTGCGTACAGCCGGGAGAGCTTGGGATCCCCGCTCAAGGTCATGAAGGCAACCCAGACGGAGGAAATGAAGGTGAAGAGTTGCTGCACCTTGAATGGAGGAGCATAGCACGACGGCCAACTGGGCCGGACTCAGCGTCAAGGATCACAAGGACTCAGCCTTGGAGGCCATGTCCCTTCTCAGCCAGCCGCGTTGGCTTGGCACAGCACCTTCATGAAGACCATTTTCGGAGTGTGTTTCTGGTGCTGGGACCATCAAGTCCATCCTCCTTGGTGGAAGGTGCAGAGTCCGCGGTTCTGCCCAGTCCCTTCAGCTGAATGTCGGAGATGGAAAATCCGAGAAAAGACTTTTAATTCTGAGGAACGAATAGTAGGCTCAAAGGCTTGGAGCCACTCGAGAAGCTCGCATCCCGCTCCTTCGGCTGGCAAAACCACCTGCGCATGAATGATCGGGACACCATTCCCATCAAACATATGGATGCTCTGCGGGAGCGCCTCTCTGAGCTGAAGTTGACTTGTAGCGGAGAAACCTCCGGAACTTTGTCCAGGGTTCTCGCTTACTGAGAACTTCGCTCCGCGTTTGGTCCATTGATTGGCACTCGGGACCGCGGCGTACACTGCGCAGCTGCGCACAAAGAGGGCGACATCCCAATTGGCCACAGGGATGAAAGGTCTTCGTGGCTGGTCTCAACGGCTTGCACACAGAGATCACTCGTCGACTTCGGAGACGAGAATTTGTTGAGATGGCAGCGCTTGAGGTTGATCCCGACCTCGTACTCGGACACGGACAGCCAGGAAACCAGGGCTGCGCTTCTGGAATTTGGAGCGAGGAGACCAGCAAGGTTAAGATTGCCAAAACCGTTGGAGCAAACAACACCTTTTTGACGCCAATTCCAGCGTGAATGCGGCTGTTGGCTCCATTGCCGGCTGGCGACACAAGCTAGATTGCTCGGCGGCTGCCTCCTTGCAGGTGCTTTGCCTGACACCTGGAATCTTGCCTCTGCTGAGTGAACTGAGGGCGGTGACTGGCGCTTGAGGGTTCCGTGGTGGCCGATTGTGCAGGCCTGGTATCCATCAAGAGGTGCCTCATCCGTTCGGAGCTGTGGAAGAGCAAAGGCACTTACGTGGTGCCCAAATCGCTCTTTCCTTCCAATCAAGAGCTGGACCACAAGATCACCAAGTCCGGGCTCACCGATCTCCGGGCTCACCGATCTTGACAAGCGACGGGTGGTGTCCGAGGTGCTGATGGTTTCTTGCATACGACGTTGTCGAAACTGCAAAGATGCTGCCCCCATACCCCATGACCCCGCGGTCGAGAGGCCGGAACGAACTCGAACAAGCTTGGTCCAGTCCTCCTGGGGTTGTGCTGGATTGGGGACAGACAGTGGCATGGAGCCTGTGCTACAAGCAAGATGCGCATGCCCAGCCCCCGTTAGCCCGCAGCCAGCCCTCGGGATGTGCCACACATGTGGGTGTGCGCAAGTTGTCGCAAGTGGAACAGGGGCGCCCATCAAATCTACTACGCCACTGCAGCCACTGCAACCTGGTTATGTCCGGACTGCTCTTGGATCTGGACTCGGCAAGTTGCTGGATCCGCCATCCGGCCATGGCCGCCGGTTGAAGAAGACTTGGCAAGGCATTTTGCCGCTTGTCGGTGACTGCCGACCAGGCGCAGCCCACTGCAGACCCGCTGGCTGGCGTCGTGTGCGGCGGTGGGTCATCCGCCTTCTGACGCAGATTGCATGGGCAACTGTCGAAGAGTTGCGCGCACGCTGCTGCGCTGCCATCCCTGGCCCTAGTACCAGTGCCATCCTGGACGGGGTTATCCGCGCAATGGTAGTTTGGTCATTTATGGATCCAGGCTCTGTTTTGTAACGTAGTTCATTTTGCGATGCGCGGATTGAGAGTAATTAAGCTAGCTGTACGCAAACTGTTACCCTTGCCCAGGCAGCTAAGTACCGATTCAATCAAAATGGACGCAATCTTCATCTCAGTCCAAAAAAATGCCGACGAAATACCATGAACTATATTACGAAAGGGAGCAAAAAGCGAATGTAAACGGCACATGGCCTGTCTTTGCAGGTTCCTTTTGCAATTGCGGGCTTGCACGGAGCCTGTAGCGTGGCTGAGGAGCGTGGGGACGCCCCGGTGGCCTTGGCAGTGATGGTGCGGTGTTTGGTGGCGCACCGTGCGAAGACCAGCCTCACCTGCTCTGAGCTCCCTGGCTTCGAGAGCGGCCCCCATGCGTGAGGTGCGGGGCGGGTGGCAGATTTCGGAGGTGGGACCTGTGATTAGGGGAAGTTGGCTATGATGCGGGACGGGAACACTACCCTTGTTTCTGAAGAAGTATCATTTTTGCAATTGCCCTCGTCAGCATGAAAGGCTGAATTTCTCCTATCCCGCTGCTGCTAGCTAAACCAGCATGCGACATGGATTTGGAGACTCAGATGCAGTTTCTGGGTGGGTTGGGGGCCAATGCAAGACGTCAACCTGCAGCGCACAATGATTGGTTCATCCCATCCGACAACTCATGCCTGGCACCTTCACCCAGCACGCCCTGACAGCACCTTTCACCAGGTATTGGCTTGCACCCGTGCAGCCCATGCAGCCCAGCCGAACTAGCCCTGTTTGGGAAGCAAACCAATAATTATGAGGTTTGGCATTCTGAGGTCCATGCGAGAGGGACATGGAGAACTCACAACACTCCAGCAAAAATCAGAAGGTTTTCTCGTGTCCATGTCAGGATGCGCATGTCATGGTGGTCATCACACAGCATCAGCAACTGGCTTCACATGTTGTTTGCCCCATGTCGTCTGAGGCTGGTTTGCGGCGTCATGCGCCACTGCTCTGTGGAGGAGACCGGCTAAGTTAAGGGCGGTTGTCATGTACCCCGGTCAATGGGTGGACCAAGTGCTCCAAACCGTACAGCCCATACATAGTTGGCATGTAGATGTAAGGTCATCATCGCTTGATCTCGGATGAAGCCATCAATGAGACATGCAGAAGCTTGATAGCCAGAACTGGTCAAAAGATTGGCTAGCGCCAAGCTTGTGTCACAATCCAGTTGCATGTTGCCAATCAGGCACAGCTCGGTTCTGTCATTTGATTGTTCTATTTGCTCTTGCTCGCGCAGGGCAGACACCTAGTACAACGCGACTTTTCAAGGCGATGGCTTGCCAAGCTGCAACGTGTTCCTTGCCATCGAACCTAAGGTTCTGTTGCAGCGCTTGGCACCAACGTTTGCCCCAGGAGCTGTGCCACGTGCTTGCGCCGAACGAGCTTAGCACCCCCTCACACCTTCAGTCTGTAGCGGAGGTTGTGGGGTATGCCCCACGGCTGAAGTCTCGCAGAGAGTGTATTGGCAGTAGCCTTTATAGGTAGGATGCCAAAGGTTGATATGTAGAACTCTGGCGGATGCATCAAGTGTTTTGTGTTTTGTTTGTTTTCTGGCTTGTGGGATGGGTTCTTACGCAGTTCTGTGTCTGCAATGGGGGGCAGGTTTGGGTTTAAACGGTTGGTCATGCTTCCAGCTTTATTAGGCGCGCTTTGGTGCCGCGCCACTTCCCATGGCTCAGTGATTGCCTTTGCTGCGGCCAAGGTCATCTTTTGGCTCCAGAATGGTCGACATGTACCTATGCGAAGTGTTCTCACTGTTGGCTCTCTAAGGGTGGCTGTCGTGTCGCAGTCTAGGTATGGTGGGAGGCCATCCATTCTCTAACATGCGGTTGCTCGTGCGGGCTTCTAACGAACGGCTCAACCCCAAAACCAAATTAGCACCGCGTTGTAACGGTGAAGGGCGTACGGTGTAAGATGTTTGGGCAGCTTGGCTGAAAGATACATCAGATTCCACGTTGTTCGTTGCAGACCTGAACAATATCCAAAGTCCGCAGCACGGGTGAGCCTGGCAATAAGATCGGGGTGGCAGAAACCACTGCGCCACTCCCTTGCAATCTCTGTTTGGTCTGTCCATTTTAAGGGGGAGCGCAAGGATTGCAAAGCGCGTCAAGGTATCGATATCCTGCTTCACCAAATGTGCAATGGAGACAAACGACTGAATGCCCTTTGAACGGCTTCTTATCCAAATGCCATTTGTGTCAACGTTTGCCATGTGGGTGGCTTGGACCAATGTGTAGAGAGGTGTCCAGTTAAACCTCATGCTTTCAGGAGAGCACTTGTCCCTAGGTGGGTCTCATCATGAAGGAGCGAGGCGAGATTCTGGAGGCCCGAGTTGAAGAGCAGTCACGGGACTTGCTTCACATCTTGGCAACGGGGTTTCTCTGATGGACCCCTCATGGCTTGGCATGCGGTGGAGCCAAGCGATTTGCTAGCTAGCAAATGCTTCGGGCATGCCACAACATGGAATGGCCATCCGGCAAGTGGCACAATGTGGGGATTGAGCCAACTCATGCTTATTCTCCACGAGGCTTTGGGAGAGATGGTTCCCCAGCCAAAGGCCCGCCGGGCAAAACTCAGACAATCTGAGAAGCTGAACTCAACCTCCGAGTTCCTGGCTTGACATTCTTGGGACAAATCGTGGCAAACAAGCATGTGGCTTGTCAATCAACCAGCGAGTTCAGGCCTTGATATCTCAGTTTTCTGGAGTGAACTGACTCACTGACAGGTCAGCGCCTTTGGGGAGGGCCAAGGGCCACCAGCAACAGGGCGACTTACTTTTGGGGGCAAAAGGGCAACGTGCATACCCTCGCAGGCTCGCAGGAATGGCCGCGCAGGAATGCTTGCCCTACCAACAATCACGGTGAATAGGGAGCATTCCAAGAGGGGTCTTCCAAACCCATGCTTCCATTGGACAGAGGCTTAGCATGCAGTTTGGGACTTGGCCCCCTGCATGTTCCAGTTAACTTTGGAAGGGTCATACCCTCCAACAGAGGACGGGACTTCTGAAACCAAAACATCCAGAAGAGAGGCCCAAGGCCCCTCTCTTTGTGAGGCGTGCCGTCTATACCGGCGCGCGGTGATCATGTCTCCCGACCACGGATCACTTTGCTTGAATCTGATGCGCCCCTGGCAGCAGAAAATGCGTCATGATGTCAAGGTTTTGTATCTGCCCAAATCAAGACTTGCCCCGGCTTGGGGTTCCGGTTGCAGCGATTCCTCCTGGAGCCTCCATTGTAGCAACCATTTGTGCCTTCCCCTGGTTCGATACACATACTAGCACGTTGTAGTGCTTTTTCTCCACAATGGCTTTCAAGCATATTTGGGCCTCGAGCTGAAATCAAGTTCGGTAGTTTCATGTTCTTTCAGAGGCGGGTTTGGGAAGAGTCATCAACGCAACGAGAGCACACACATGCAAAACGAGCGCAACTCGGCGCAAAAATGTGCAAACAAGCGCAAACAGGTGCAAGCAAGCGCAAATCCAAAATATGGTAATCTCTTCCCCCTATTAGTAAATACGGGTCCCCCCCCCAATTAGTAACAATCCTCCCCATTTTTTTTAAAAAATTGGGGTTTTCGGAATTGTTTTTTGCTTTTCCAACAATGTGAGGGTTCACATAGGATTTGGAGGAAATGGATTGAATTGTAAGATCCGCGAGTAAGCGGTTTAATGAGGAAATTTTATGTTTCATTCTATTTGTTTTTCAGTTTACTGGTTGCTTGTTTGCAGCCAGGCAGGTTAATTAATTAGCCAGCATGTACGGGAGAGAGACAGTCGCAGCTAGACAGCTTTTGGGGACATGTTTTCTTTTGAGGGACACCACCCCAATAAAGGACCCAATTAGGATTGGGGCTGGAAGCTTGTTAAAAGTGCCCCCTAATAAGGATTCCAAGACTTTAGTATTGGTGTAGTATTGGCGCAATGGAAATTCAATTGTGCGGAGTGGAAATCTGGTCCCGGGCCCCGGATTTCCATTTTTTATTAATTGGGGTCATTCATTAATGGGGGGAAGAGATTACAGGGAATGGGTTCCGACAGGCATGATTGCTGACAACTCGAGCATTTTTTGTTGAATCGTACATGCATTTTAGAGCAGGTTGTCACGAGTAGACATGTTTCGTAGCAACAATTGATGTATCAATGGAGGCTGCATTCTTGTTGGGACTGGCGATGTTGTGGAAGTTCGGGCGAAGGGTTTGCCAGCTTCGTTGGCACTACGATGCGGGTGTCATGCTAGATCATGCATCCTGTTCTGACGGAAATCCTGATCCGCTAACCCATCCATGACCTACGAAGTTGTTCCTTTCTCTGCCTTTGAGAGGAGAACTTCTTTTTGGGCTAGCGGCGCTGTTTTGTGCCACAGAACATTTTTTGCCTTTTCACTGATGCATGCTGTGCGTGGCAACTTTAGGCAACCAAGAGGCGACTTTCCCCGACCAGAAGGTGAGTTTCCCTGACCAGGTTTGCACACTAAGCACATTTGGAACGATGCGGCACTTCTTCGGCCAACAGACGCAACGTCCTGCCTTTTTTTGAGAAAGCGCAGATGTTTTTAGCGTCAGCCACAGCAATGAAGCAATCAAGAAATATCAAGAACCTCATCAGCGAACGATCATCAACCATCCAATCAGTGGGAGCTTGGATGAACGAACCGCAGTTTGAATATAGTCACAGGTGTGTGTCGCCTTTTGGAGGGGTTCTTGACCTGTCCACCAGCCAAGCAGCCAGCCAGCCAACCAGCCATCTGGCCAGCCATCCAACCACCCAACAAACCAACCAACTCGTCGAGCTAAGTGGGCAACATTGGTCAACCATCCGGCCAATGTCGTTAAAACCGTCACCTTCTTCCCTAGCGGAATCTCTATCTACACAGCCAAGAAAATAAGTATTTCCCGGTATTTGGCAGGTATGGGGAGAAAAGGCATGAATGCCCTATTTCTCCCACCCAAAGAATTCCATGTATAGGTTTCCACTTCCATTTTCCCTCTTATGGGTAGCGGTCGATCTTTCGGAGGCATACCTACGCCCTCCGCCGGGACGAGCTCCGCGCCTTGGCGTGGGCCAAGCGCTTCCTGTGCCGCCAGCCCATCTTCGCCCCTCTGCTGGCGGTTCTGCAGAACCAGCGCCTCGGACGTCGCGCGACGAAGTTCGCGGTGCTCCAGTTGGCAGTTGGCAAAGCCCCCAAAGCCCACCGCCACGGCCTAACGGCTCCCGGATGAATTGTCAGGTGGCTTCCTTTGGGAGATTTTCACAGGCCGTTTGGCGGGGCCTAGTAATTACGTGTTGTGTTTGTTTGAAATCTTTTGCGTGGCTATTTTGTGATGTGTGCTGCGCCCGCCTGTGACGAAGCAAGGTGGTTGTGCGTGGTCATGTGTGAGGCTATGTGCGTGTGCGCGTGTCCAAGTGTGTCTGAGCTGTTTGTTTGTCTACCTGTCCGTCTGTCTTTGTCAGTGTGTCCGTCTCTCTGTCTGTGTGCGCGGTTGCGCGGTTAGTTGTGTGCGCGTGAAAGCCGTTGATAAGCCCAGTAGCCAGTAGCTGAGTATAGTTTGTAGCCAGCGTTGACCTGGGTCTGCTTCCCACAGGGAGCTCAAAGCGCCTTCCTGACAGTCCCGGCATGCAAGCCACATAGCCGACCGATGTAAGGACCGTACCAGAGGCGGCCTTTACAGTCAAGGACTTCCAGGAGGAGCACGAATTTCACGTGGCGCGGCGCAGGGGCCGGTTGGGCTGTAGGGTGGAATTATGTCCGTAATTGCTGGTCTCTTTGGCCGCCGCCCGATCCATTGCAGCCCGAAATTTCAGCGGAGCCATGATACGCTTTTCAGGAAAGCACGGCAGTTGCTTGCGTGTTGTTGGTGAATATGGCTGCCTCAGCAGGGGGCAAACCACGCCGGTGGTGAAGGCCCCTTTTCTTGAGAGTTCCTTTGTTCAAGCTGGTGGTGATACGATTGTGTGTCGCAGCTGGCAGCTCAGCTCTGCCAACGTGGCTTTCGGGAGAAGAAAAGGAGACGGATGCCCTTGTCGTCACATTGTTTGTTGCTTTCCGGAGAAATACGTCCTTTCACGGGGAGTTGCCATTTGTCTGCTATGTGCATTCATTTGTGTGCATGTGTGACTGTATATGCACACATATGCAAACCTCTTTGTGGACCAGTGTTCTGTTAAACGTCGCACGTCAATGCTGCGCGGTTCGTGATGTCCAAATGCAGGGGGCTGTTTTGAAAGGTGAAGGGCCTTAGACTCTAAGACATGTGCCGGAGGTCTCCTCAAATACTCTCCTGCAGATTTTCGGCAAATTCAGACTAAGGATGGAACCCAAAAAAGCGACCAACATGGGTCCACGCCGAAAACAGATTTCTGTTGGAACTAGAATTGTGGTTTAGAAGTTGGCTTGGGGTAAACAAGATTACTCTACTTGAGGCTACTCCTGCTCATCCACCTTCATGACAGCTGGCCCTGCAGATGTGCGAATTTGCTGGTAACGCAAACGTTCGGGGATGACATGCCCTCTGGAACTTGACAATTCGTGCCCCGCTGGGATTTATGCGCACACACACACACGCTTGCCTTCTCGCAGCTGAATTGCCGGGAGAATCTTTGCCCGCTTGGGGGGTCCCTTTGAACACACTCAGATTGTTGAGCAATTGCGATTATTTGGAATCAGCTCTGTTTTGAATTTGAAATGAGTTTGTAAAGTTGTCAGGGCATACGTAGCGTGCTTGTTGACAAGGTGACACAAGTCGTTTTGTTTCTTGGACGTTTGTCACCTTCTTCACTGAACCTTCGTTAGGGCTCTTTGGCGCTGTTTGGTGGGCTGAGAAGTTCAACCCTTTGACGCAGGCAGTGGGAGAAACACCCCTTGAACCCCAGCCTACTTCAAGCCCTTACCCCCAACCACAAGGGGATAAACATCACTGTAGAGCCTGAAAAGGGCGCAGATCGCGTGCCGTTGGCCAAGATCCTGAGGATGCCGTGGCCATCGGCCTGGTGATCTTCAAGTTGCTTTTCTTGGCGCAGCCTTTCCAGGGCACCGAGACCTCGGAGCCCTCGTGGCTGCCGCGTTTTGGCAAAGACCTGAGGGAGGATGGTGCAAGTCCCGGTAGATGTAGATAAGCAAAGGGAATGACGTGACTAAACAAGGGGGCAGTTTTGTTCTCTACTTTCACCCAATTCTAACTTTGGGCATGTTTGCGGTAAAACCCGATTCTTACGAGTTACTCGAAAGTGGGATGTTGGAACCCTCAAGAAGTTCACGAACATGAATGTGTTCCGTTTTAAGTTTATTTGGAGGGTTTGCTTGTCAGCCGTTTGTTGGTTGAGTTTCACATCATCCGATGTCACGAAGCATGGCATGAGGGTTCCCGTTTGTGTCCTGATGTTTGAGGCGAGCAACTGGCCAAGTTCCATTGTCTATTGAGTCATTCTGGCTCGCGCGAGGTGGTTTTTAGAAAGCACTTCGGCCCTTCGACTGTCTCAAGGGAATTTCGGGCTATAGGTTTTTCGAGTTTCCGCTTGGTGTTGCAGAAGCCAGGCCTTCCTGTGCCCCCATGGTCTTTGGTTTGGGGCCAATTGCCCAAGGCGTTTGCGCGACTGCGACGTGGAATCCCACATCGTGGGCCCGCAGGTGCAGTCGCTGCTGGAGGATGGCCTTGGAAACAAGCTCTCTGGGGTTGTTTTGCAGCAACCCCAAGTCAGGTTCCGTGTTTGTTGGTTCTTGCTTTGTCAAGACGACATTGTTGTTCCTGTGCCGAGGGTGAATGATTGGGGCCGAAAGATTTGAGCAAATCTGATTTGTTGAGCACTGCAAGTGCGTGGGGGCAAGCTGCGGTAGCTGAGAAGTGCGTGCGTGCCGGCCGAACGCTTGGGGAAGATTCGGGTTAAACTCGGTTGGTTTGGGTTTGGTTCGGATTGGTTGGTTGGCTTCTTTGGTTTGTGACGCTTTTATAGCGTTTGCCCCGGGTTTCCTTCAAAGCTTTCCTTGTTGTTACGATTCCTGACTGGGCTTTCCTCAGATCCCCTGCTAGTTTGGCTTTTAGTGGGCTAAACGGGCAACCCAGCCTCGGCTTCGAACAGCCTCAGGACCTGTGGCGGCGCCCGGCGCCGCTGACCTCCAAGGCGCTGGTGGGCGCCAAGCAGCATGCGCAAGTGCTGCGCCGCCTGGGGAAGCTGCGCCTGGGGTTTTGCAAGGACGCGGATCGATCCGGGGGGCGGTTGGGGGGGAGGTTGGGGTGGTTGGGGGGGTTTTGCTTTGAGGAGAGCAAGGTTAGACACTTGAAGGGTGGAACTGGGTAGGGACTTGGCAACTTGTCTTTGGGGGTTCGTGTGTCGCCCTCTCACCAACAAGCATGGAAGTTCACAGTATGTCATTTGTGTGCATCTTGTGTATGTTTGGTTTTGGAGGGTGCCTTGTGGAGGGCAATTCGTTTGGGGATCCTTTTTGTTTTCCTCCGATTCTTGAGGCTTCTGTGGCTTCTGATTTCTTTGGCTTTCCACACCCGCGGCATCACCAGCAACACCCTTTGCCACCCCTAACCCTTGCGTAAACTCTAAGCCAACTCTGAAGTCGCAAAGTCATTCTAAACCAATCCTAAAGTCACTCTAAACCAGCGCTATCCACCCTCAGCCTACCCTGTATGAACCGAAGAACCTAAACCAACCCACCCTAAAGAAGCCACATGTTAGTTCATCCATCCACAGTGCTCAAATAGTTCATGGTTTAGGGCAGATGGGCGTGTCCCAACTGGCTGCTAAGAAGCCCACAAGTTTGCCTATCTCAGCAAAAACTGCACAACGGGATTGACAGGTCCTTTTCCTGACCCCGTACCTGTCACCCAGCCAACATATTGTCTCAAAGAATTGGGTGCCGAGATTTACCTGACTGCTTTGTAAATTGGTCCCTAGTGTGTTCGTTTCCCGAATTGGGTGGCAGGACGGTGGTTTAGTGCTCGTTCGCCATCGGCTGAGGTTGGCAAAATGCTGCCAGGCCGGGACGTGTGATCTCGACTGGTTGGTTTTGCCCGACGGTGCTACATGGTGCTACCCTACATTCTAGAGATTCTCCGGTTAAACCGCTCGGCAACGGGCATTTCTTGCCTTTCACATCTTTAGCGCTTGCTTGGTAAAACCACATTGGAAATCCTTGATCGTTAAATATTTGCCAAATATTGACCCATGTGAGAGGGGAATGCAGGGACACAGCTCCAGAATCGAGGTGTCCTTTCGTTTAGTACTCTTGCAAAACATTTTCTCACAAGGAAGCGTGACCCCCTGGGAGGGATGCGAACCGAATTCTCGGAGCTGCCCTGTAGGCTGACAGCTTATGGACTGAGGCCCCCTTTGGTCAGAGGAGTCGCTGCTCCCCTCGAGGGAGGGGTTGCGCAAATGAATATTCACCATTTACAGAGGGTCCATCTAGCCCTTCGCTTGCATCTATGCCTATTTACTCTTCCTCCCCCTGGATTGGTTGAAGAAGGAGAGGGCAGAGAGCATTCAGACAGCAGTCATCGCAGTCATGTCGACCCCCCGATGGGCAGTTGGAGAACAGCATTTGCCCGGATGTTCCATGTTCACGACCTTGGAGGCTTGCATGGCATTTGCGCTGCTAGTGGAACAAGACACGGTATAATATGATTGTTGTCGTTTGTCGGCTGATTCTGCACTTGATTACAATGTTCCTTGCAGAATACCAGTGCAAGAGGTACGTAGCCCCTTTTCCAAACCACAGCAAACATGCCGTTTTGCGCTTCGTCCTTCGGGTTTCCTTCATTTGCAGGGGGTCCACCTCTGGCCAAGTGCGTGGAACCCCAAGCCATGACGATCATTCGGCATGGGAGGGTCATGAACTTCACCTGACGGCGGTTCGGAACGAGAACGCCTACTTCAACTGCATCAAGGAGTGACAGCTGGGTGTGTCTGGTTGACGGTGCCCCTTTTGAGCTTTGACATCCGCATGTCAAATATGGCTCCCCCTTCCTTTCTTGAACAAAGCCCCAAATGGGTCATGACCTTGGACCATTTGCCAGCGAACTCACCACTGAGGTCTTGTCACCTCACCCGCGAAGGTTCCGTCATGTTCCTTCTTGGGGTTCGTTAAGCGCGACTTGCCCAGATGAAGCTCGGAGGTTCGGCTTGAAGCAAAGGATGGGCGCATGGCGTTGTCAATGGCTTGGCTTGTGCAAGGTTCAACCCACATAAAGCGATTCAGGTTCATAGGGACCTGTTGAATCATGTGCTTGCTGCGGTTCCCTCCAGCATCCACAACCCTTCAGCCCACCTGGCTCACGTAAAATATTGTAAAATGCTCAATGCCGGCCTGACATATGACACGTTTTGGCAGGTAGGATCGACGAAGCGCTGACATTGCCCCAGCTATGCACGTAAAAATGATCAGGCGTTCTTCGGGCAGCAGCGGGTGGTCGTGACCTTTCAGATTACAAGTTAGTCGATTGGGCTTCTGTTCATCCAGCGCTGACCGGCACATGCGCTTAACTTCAGTCGAGGATTGGGGGCCAGGTTTTGCATTGACCCCTGCCCATTAATTGTATCTAGCTTGAAGAGTGGCAAGGCGCTCACGGAATATATGACATATTATCCGGGGCAAACGGGGAGAGACGAGATATTGCCATCGTCGGAACATGTGGAGGCGAGGGCATTCACGCGAAAGGATCGGTCGAAGATGCGCTGCGCAGGGGGGGAAAATGCGAGGACATTCTGGCCTGCGACACGGGCGTGCCGAAATGCCCCTCCTCCTTCAGACCTCTGCACCTCGCATTGCATCGGTCTTTTACCAGGGTTAACTCTTGAGCTGCAACCAGTACTTTACGAGTTCCATAGATTTCCCTCTCCGAATGACTCCCCTCTTACCTTACCTAATTTTGATTGGAGGGAAACTTGAGCAAAATCGAAAAAAAACGCCTTCCGCCTCCAGTGGTTGCTCCAAAAACTTGTCCAAGAACTGAGCGGGTCAAAGGCAATCATATATCCTTTCCTTGGGTTACGAAAGGGTTTCCCTTCGTAGAGTGGTTGCCCCAATCATATTTTGAATTGGGTTTGGCCAAGCCGCTATGCTCTTCCTTGGACCTGTGGTGCCTTTGGTGGAGTTGTTCCCCTTTTCACAGTTATGTTTGGTGGTTGGAAAAATGGGCAAGCCCCAAAGGCGTTCCCCTTTTGCAAGGGACACTGGACAACTGGGTTGCCCAAATCCTTCTTGGCTGGATTTTATGGGTGCCGATGTTTGCGCGGTTGCTGCTTGGGACATGGTGCGCTCTTGCCCAACCCTGTAAACCAGCACCACTTAAATCCTCACGGAATATTCTGGGTGGATGTCACTTCCTGCATGTCATGAGCGGTTCCCTGCGCACATCCAGCTGGTCTTAAGCGACATTGTTCCACTTGCTGCTGGACAAATTTAGGGTCGACGTTCATCCCCCTACCTCTTGAAAATGACAGGCCTGTCCTGAAGCCATTGCGAACTGGCGCCATGGGGTCCCATTCTTCTCGGACAGGCTTTAGAGGTTTTACTGCAGCGCTCGCAGGCCACCACATCAGCCAATTTTGTTGGAATTGCTGCCCAGAGGCTGGCCATATCCCTTTGAATAAGGATTTCAAGGCTTCAGAACCCTTGGCCTGCATCCCATTGTCTAAGAGTCTAACTACAGGATGCGATGGGCAGCTTCTTGAGGATCATCTTCCATCGTTTCTTTGTGTGCATCCTTGAATTTCTTGTGTGGCATGCCCGACATCAGCCATTTTCTCTAAGCGTCACGCTGGAATTATCCGTGGCCAATGGGTTAAGCGAGTGGCGTGGCAGGTATGTGGTGGGTGACTCCCATGTGCTGCCTTTGGCCTGGCAATTCCTGGACATCCCTGCGGAGGCACGTTCCCGTGGTTCAATACCAATCCAGACATAATTCTCATGCCAGATGGCGTAATGGTAGTAGTCTTTGTAGTTGTGTCCCACTGAGGGTTGGGGATGAGGGCCTCCCCATGTTGAACAAGGCCTTAAACAGCTTATAGGTTGTTCTGCAAATTCGTGTCGCAAAACGTGCTTGCCCCCTCTCGTGATGAAGTGGAAGAAGGCCTCGCCCACAGGTTCCTTTGATCTTTTCTGATGTTGCCTGAGGGAATTGGATACTGACAGGATCTCTTGCGTTGGAACTGAGCTGGCCGTGATGCGATCGTTTGGGTACCATTGGTGGTTTGGCATCGTAGGTGCATCAAAAGTAGGTTTCTCTGGTAGGTTGATTGCGCCCATCGCAGTTGCGTTTGCCGGGGTTCAATGCGCATCCCATGTTGTAGCTTTGAGCCATGAAGTTAGTATGTTGACATTTGTGGATGCAGCTGAAATGTTCGGCACTGCTTTGAAGCACTGCTGTTCGAAGCAGTTTGAGCTCTTATGGATTCCTTGCGGGTACAAGAGATATCATGTATTTGCCTATTTTTTGTCGCGCTCACCTGGAGCAACCAACTTGGCCTGAGGAAGGTACTTTACCTGGGCATCCGTTATTCGTGGTTTGCATAGTAGTACAAAATTGCAGAATACTGAGTCAGAGCCATAGCAAAAGGATTATGGCCATGAATGGCAACGGGCCTTCATAAACACACCAATGTCACTAGTAAGCTGCAATGGCCATTTTTGGCCATGGTTTCTGCCCCAGGCTTCCAGTGAGTTGCTTCCCTTTGTCTTTTTGGAGGGTTCCCACGCTTTTCCCGGTCGGGGCCAGGAGGAGGAGGAGCACTTCATCTTGGTGCCTATGTTGGTGACTGGCGCAAAGGTTTGGCACCTCAGGCGCGAGTCTTCGCGTCTTCGCGTCTTCGCTCCGCAGGGCTTCGCGAATTGTCCGAATAGAACACTTGGGCGGCTCCCGATTTTGAGAGGCACTCGTCTGGTTGAGTCGGCGCGCCCCGGGCTTGCCAGCAAATGCCCAACAAAAACGTATGTGTCGTGCTGCTGCTTGCTGTTTGCTGATCTTTGGTTGGAATAATTCTGGAATAGTTGGATTGCCATAATTACCAGCATGATGGACATTGTGGCCCTTTCTGAAATATACAACTTAGGGTTGCCAAGCAAACAGAACTGCAAGCAATCTTGAGCCTGCCCTAGTTTAACACAGTTGCTGTGCAGCTCACTGCCCGCGAATTCCACAGATGGCAAAAACAAACTGCTGAGATCGGTGCAAGTTAAATTGTCTCCGCCCTTTTGCCATCAACATGACCTAGGCAGGTGCAACAAGCTCACCCAGTCCCTTCCAAGGGTAGACATGTCAGTGAAGGCCCGCGGCCACAGCGTGCAAGCACATTAGCTTGTTGTTTTCGGCCGCTTTACTTCATGTTCAGCGCAAAAGCGTGGCAAGATGAGGGAGAAGGCAAGTTGGCCCTCAAATCCGTGCCTCTTGGGGCGAGGTTTAGGGCGAACTTGTGTTTGCAATTCCAAGCAGCAGGGCAATTCGGACAACAAATATTACATATTACACACATACACTATAATATATATATATGTATAGATATACATGTGTGTGTGTGGATGTATCAATCTTTATAAATACAGAATGGAGGGTATGGGGCCTGCGTTGTTTTTGCTTGAAACGACGTGTCTATATACACGGGATGCTACAGATACCTGCTTGGAGGGAGGCCATACCACATGGGCCAAGCACGAGGCGTCGCAGGCAATGCCTGGTACTTGCTGCAGCGGGAGCGCATTACACAGCGCAGAGTTTTTGTTTGTATACTGCCTGGGCTGCCTGTGTTGGCTAAAAGGGCAAAACTAATAGATGCTGGTTGACTTGTGTTTGTTTGTTGTTGTTTGTTGTATTTTGCGGCCGGCGTAGCAAATCGTAATGATCAACCGAGCATGGCATGAATGTTGAATCCTCAGTTGTGGACCTGGGACCTATGCAGCATATGCGGTCAGCTGCAAAACGCCTCGGCAGGGAAGAGTCCAAGTTCTACACCATGCCTCTTGGCTTTCTGAATCCAGGGGGCTTGGTGTTTCCAGACTGTTGAGAGCAATTTCCCACACATCAGTTTTTCAAGCGCTATTTCAAATGTGCGATGGTTGATGATGTGGTATGTTTGCTCTCCACGCTTCCAAATTGAGGCATGGCATGATTCAATGCAAAGCTTGCGCACATTTTTTTCAGATCAAGGACATGGCTTGATGTAAGTAGTTAGCAAGCGCATTGCTCTGGAGCGTCCATTTGCGGCCCCTCTCTGAGGAAATGTGCCAAATGTTTGCCGGAAAAGCTCGGCTACAGGAATCGGACCATCCCGTTTTGCAGCCATGATGCATTTCTACCATTTAATTTCTACAGGAAGCGAGCCAACAAGCCTGGCGAGCCGCTTGAACTGACTCTTGCGACTGCCGCGATGCGAGTGTTCAGGTTCTCATTCTGGGACAAGCTCTCCATCCTGCCGGTGGATGCACCAGCCGCTTCGTTTTGAGTTGATGGACGCCCCGATTCCCAACAACATGTAGGCCAACCTTTTGCCTAGTGGGTGAAGCGCCAGCTAGGGATCTTTTGCAATTACAGTGCCATTTGATTGACGTGATGGCATGATTCTGGTTGAGCCCTGCTGAAACTGCTAGAGGTCTGGGTTCAAGCTGCGACTCTTACTTAACCAGCCTTCCCAAAAAACACAGATGACTACATATCGCAGTTTGTGGTTATCCGCCTGTATGCTTCACAGTTTGCCAACGTGTTCATCTGAATTGGGCAACCAAAGCCGGTTACAGTATGTCACGATCCAATATGACTTTACCGCTTTTGGCTCAGACCGCAGACATTGCAGGCCTGATTTCTTGCAACGGGATGTTTTGAAGGGCACGCTTTGCGCTTCATTGCTGGGGCGCTTCTGTTTTCGGAATTTCGGAGATTTTGCAGTGTTTTTGCCGGTATTGCATACCCCACCAAACGGTTGGTGGGACGTACGTCCCCATAATAAATAATTGCTTGTGTGAGACAATTACGGGAAGAGCTGCAGAGCTTCAGCCGTCAGGCATCATGTTTGTGCAGGTTATAGCTCTGACGAACAAGAACTTATTTCTGTTGCAGGGCTCATCTTCCTTTGAAGAACCCCTGACCTAGCCATTGCCCCTTTCAACCCGTTTAAGGCTGTGTGTGTGCGTGATTTTTGAGAGTACCCTTTTCAGCATGGGCTTAGGGAGAAACATTTTGGGCTCCTCCTCTTGTGAAATCTATCCTCAACTTGTGCTGGTTGCTCAGGTGATGTTCATGCTCGGGGAGATCGATTGCCGGGAGGGCATCCTGCATGCAGTCCAGAAGGCACGTGGACGAAGGGCGCCGATGCACGCCTTCCAAAAGCATACTAGGGGGAGTGGGGTGAGGGGGAGGGGTGGGGCGGTCAACGAACCCTTTGGGCGTTGTACCCTGGTTCGCTGGTTCAACGGGTCAACTATAGAGCACGTTTCCGGATGCCCGACGCCGTGCTGGAAGGTTAGCTTGCATCACTGGCTGACGCCAGCATTTTTGAGACGTATCCCGGTAAGGCATTGGGTTCATCCGTGGTATGGCGTTGCGGGAGCTGACCTCAATCGCTAAGCACAGGTTTCTCAACACGCCGCCATTCCAACCTAGGACCTACAGTAGTTGCCACACAAGAAGCGGGGCTCGTGTACAGTCATGTGTTGTGTTCGATCTGTCATGTTCCTCTCTTTCACTTTTCTTGAGGTTCCACGTTTCTTTCCAGGGCATCCACAGACGTTTTGCCCCTTTGCCCCTCGCCCACGCATGGCCAGGGAAAGCACAGCAGCGTGGAGGAGGCCCTTTCTCGGATCGTGGATGTCTACGTGCAGCTTTTGGAGCAGGTCCGAAAGCCCCCCAGCCAGACTTCAGACCGGGAGGTGTTTGCCAGATCCACCCCACCCCATTTGGGGGTCTCCGGGGGAAAAAAAAAACATGATTGGTTTCGAGCATTTTGGGGTCTCGACCCAACAAATATGGTTGAGGGGGAAGGTTGAACATGAAGAATCTGACAGCACCATTTTTGGTGCAGGGTACTGGAAGTGGGTCCCCTTGTCCGCCTTGCATGTGGAAAATCATGCATGATCAGGGGGGCGCCTATAGTTTGCAGTTAGAGTTGGGGATTGTGTGCCTGCCGTACCTGGCGTGACGCTCTCTGGGGCTCGGATGGCCTGGCTCCTGCTTTTTCGTCTGGAGGTATCTGCACGGGCACTTTACAAGACAAAATTGATGGATGTGTCCATCGTGAGATACCAGGAGTGCCACCACCGAATCATCCAGACACATGTCCCTAGCAACTAAGTGCTAAGCGTGAGGAAACACAAGCCAACGTGACAGCCTGTGCGCGAGGTACCAGGTGGATGTAAAGTGGTTGGTCCAATTGGATGGACAAAGTATATCCTTGTAGTTCCCGTGGCGCTTGGACAATTGCTTGGCCCCAAGAAAGCATTCCAAAAGTGGGGGGCACAACACTCAAATATAAACTTGTGAGGATTCATGCGGATCAAGGAACTTTTTGTGAAAACGACTTGACTGGCATGATCCTAGGGCTAATGTTGGGCCAAGCCCTTCAGGCACAGCTTGGGATGTCAGGCAGTGACGCTTAGGTTCATTTCGTGTGACTCAATTCGCCCGTGTCACTCAAATCAGGAAGAGGCAAACTAGCCGCCTCTTCGTGCACCCTGTGTGCGGGGGCCCAGCTCTGCGAGAGGGGCGATGTTCTTTTTCCAGAAAGCTTTGGCTGAAAAGCGGCATGACAGCTCCACTCTTTGCATGGGAGCAAGAGTGGCCCCGCCAGTACAGGGCCAACGCAAAGAAGTGTGTAGGTTTGTGCATGTTTTATATGCGTATTGCTGTGAATGGTCAGCTACTTTTCACTTGGAGCCCTCATTGCCAATGCTTAGCCGCGTGCTCGACTTACAAAGATCGGTGCTTGTCGACGCACACTTGGCGGAATCCCTTTGCCAAAATCGCAGCAGGGATCAGGAACGTGCCTTCGCTGGGATAACTCCACGATCCACTCGCACGCACCTTTCAATAGCATCAGATGACGCGAGGGGAGTCTCTTCCGCCCTGCCCCCTTGGAGCGTGGCTTTGTCAGCCGTGTGTGCGAGCGGCCCATTTGTCAGGTCTGTTGAATACAAGTATCTGCCTGACGATTGCAAGTGGCTTGCCTTCGAAATGCCACCAGTACGTAAGACATGTGTTTGTATGTGTGCATGTATGTGTGTATGGTATAAGTGTGAAACTTTACTATCTATCTCCCTCTCTCTCTATATGTATATATATATATATACGTATATATATATATATTGTTTCTCATTTTTGTACTTGTCATGTTCAAATATGAATAAGGCCCTGGCTTCCCCGGCTCCTCCAGCCCGTTGCCTCAAGGCCCACAGTCCTCCCAGAGACTCGGTTCCTCACCCTGGCCATGAACGAGCTGCTGCTGTCAGAGAAGACACGCGCCGACATGGCGAAGGCCGTGTGGGTGAAAAGCGCCAACTAACGCTGCTAGCTAGGGCTGGTGCATGAGAGCGGGATTCTTGCGATTCGGGCCGAAAGGGGCATGCATTGCGTTTGTGAACTTGGCTGTCCTAAAGGATGATTGTGTCCATATTTCGCGGACCCCTCCTTATCTAACAACCATAGTTGTTACAAATCTTTGGATCCTCCAGCCATATAGCAAAAGGCCGTTATTTTTTGTGAAGTGCAAGTTCTGCCATTGGGGACCTGCACGGCCACAGCTGGAAGCAGGCACAGGATGAAATTGAAGGATCCCGTCTTAGAGGTGCTCTTCTGGCTGGATCGCGCTGATTTGCACGACCCAACGGGGCAGGCAAAGTCAAAACCGGTGCAGGCGGAGGTTAGTTTGGAAGATCGGTGTTTTTCTTGAAGTCAGAAACCCTCAGTTCTCCAAGCTACCAAGCACATGCGCGACATTTCTTTTGTCAGACAAGGGACTTGGTGTGTCCCACGCCGCCAGGTTTGTGAGAAGGGCATGGGAGGGGAATGATGATCTGGGATGCCATGGTTGCAATCGCAGGGGTTCGGGTTGCTGCTTTCGCACACCTCGAGCAAAGTGTGTCAAGCTGCATGGGCAGCTTGGAAATTGACTTGGCCTGTCTTGTGCTCAGGTGAGGGCGAAAGTACTGGATGTGGACAGCCGCTTGGTAAAATGGATCCTGCACGGCTACTTGTGATTTTCGAGCCCCTCAGGACAGCCTGCTAGGACAGCCTTACCCAGCTTGTTAAGGGCGTCCACCTGAGATTGTGTTGGTGGCCCCTGTTGCACCCTTCCTCCCACCAAGCTGGCTCATGAAATCAGTCATAGAATTGCTTGTGCACGGAACAATATGTTTGAGAAGCAGCTGCATTGAAAAATGCAAGTGCTGTAATCCATTGTTGCTCAGGTTGCTTGAGTTGCCCTTGCTTACAGCACCTGTTCTTGCCAGCCCTGGGCGCAAGTGTGAGATCGGATTCAGCTGTTTGGGTTCGTGCCTCAAAGAATGACCCTCCTTCGGCCGACCATCCAAGGCGTTACAGGCATGTTTGATGGAGCAGAACCTCGGCAAATGCTCTGAATTTGGTCAAACGCTAGGGTGGTAAGAGCACGTTGGCCTTACATCACCTACCGGTTGCCATGCTGAGCCAAGTCACTTGCCCCTCGTTGCCAGTCCTCATTAGCGCGGTAAATGACAAGGAAGTTGTCCCGTAGGTATGCCCTACGAGTCCCTCTTATTTAGTGCTCGCCAGTTTGCAGCATACCCAGGTAAGACTGTTTCAGAGGCTCACAGCAGAGGGCGCCTGTTTGTCATCACCTGCACGTTAGCAAGGAGTCGAAATTCCAAAAAAGAGTATCCCACAAATCTCTTCCCAGAATTATGGTTGCTTGGATTCCATTATGTCACTACTTGACTTCCCACGGCGGAGGCATCTTCCGGGGTACCACCAGCGGTGTGACGGACGCCGGCCAACTGGCGGCGCTGCCCATCCTGCCGGAGCTTAAGCTCGATGGCATCCATTTGCAGCTCGGCTGATAAGTGCGGCTCCGGTTTTTGTTGGTTTGGCAGGGTGCTGTCTTTCACTTTGTTGCATTTTGCCAAGGGATTTTAGGACTTTAACTCTTTGCATTGTGAACCACCAAAAGTTAAACTTTTAGCAGGGGAGCATGCAGAAAACAACCAAGTTCAGGATAACGCTGGCTGGTGGTTTGGATTGGTGGTTTGGGATGTGGATTGGCTCCCCAACACCACCAAACCACCAATCCAAGCCACCAATTAGAGGGAAGCCGAGCTTTATGCGCCCCAAGGGTGGCAGTGCTCTTGCTTTACTACAGGAAATGTTTGCCAAGAACGCTGTGAACGGGCACTGGTTGAAGCGCACTGCTCGCTCACAGATTCCGCACGTGTGAAAGCCAGGGGAGAGGCAGAACAGGAGCTTCCCACACCCCCAATCTTTGCCCGAAAAGCTGCAAGCAAAAACTAATCTAGGAAACTGCCAGCCTAGCTTCCCTTGATTTGTGACGTCAACAGCTAAGGGCACTTTCAAAGGGGTCGCTCAACTCTTGCTATAGAGTATAGATCCTCCAACGGAGCCGTTGTTTGCCAGGAACCCCTCGTACGTGCAGTCGCACCTCATGCCGGCTTTGCAGCGAGCATGGACCAAAGACGATGAGCGGTGATGGCTAAGCCCCATGCATTCCCTGCACATTGATTGGGCTGTTCAAAGGGTCCTTCCAGCGGTTTGCCAATTTCCAGTGTGGATTCGGATGGCAACCTCTCATTTTGAATAGCCCGCACTGTGCCGTGGTCGAAGACCTGGCTGTAGCTGAGTACTAAGCTGGCCTTGGCGTTTGGGTCTCAAGTGCAGTTGCATACAGTATTTAACATGACTGGTGCTCGGCCAGAACATAGGGACTGCTAAACGAAGGCATCCATGACCATGTCAAGCCCAAATGTTCACATGAGGCATGCGAGTTGAGCATGATCACACCCTTTGCAATGCAGATTTGTCATATTTATCCGATAGCATCGTGACAATCACTTCCCAACTTTCGGGGGTCTCCGAGACACGTCAAGAACGTTCTAGCGGTGAACAAATTTGCCAGAATTGTTATTCACTGATATCTTCCCCTTGGATTCTTGAGGCAGCTCATGAATGGCTCTGTCCACTCTTTTCTCTGATGTCGTCTCTATTTGGCTCGTGTTGGTAGCTGATGTGATTTATTTGTGAACTACTTGGGTGGCATGCGAGAATGAACAGGGCTGCAGCCGAAAGGACGCCTGTGCAAATATGTGTCCATGCACCAGGAGCGGAAAGCGACAGCATGACACTCCGCCTTTTGCTACAATACATCAAACATCTCATCAAGTGCCTATTTATTTAGCTACTTTTGGACATCCCCAGAACCCACGACCCACAACACGGCATTTTTCCAAAGACCGAGATGGACAAGTTTGGGAGGGGGGGTAGGAAATATCCATGGGCTGGATGAGGCTCCGAGGGTGCTGAGAGCGTTTCTGCAAGCCAGGGAATGCTGGGGCATTGCGAGACTTCCCTTTGCTGAAGATGATGCAATGATAATGCATTATGTTTCGCTGGTGGTTTTTCGTCGACCTTTGTTTGAGCAGCACCTCCGGCAAATGGAAGGAGATGCGTCTCTGGGCGATGCATTGCCGTAGGGGAAACCAAGAGAGTGACGAAAAGGCAGTGGCCCGGCATGGGCTACGCTGAGACTTTGGTTTGCTGAGAACGAGATTGGCCACTGGGTAGCCACCAGGCAAGATGAATGATACATAACTATTATATAACCTACGTACTGTAGGCCCCATGTGATGTGTTTGGTTCTCAGAAGTTTGATCAGCTCTTCCGTGCTTTGTAGTTTGGACTGCGTTTTGCGTCAGCCCGTACGGACATGATTGATCACGTTCACCACCCGGGACCTTTTTTTTTTTTTGAATATGTCCAACAAACTTGAGTACAGCTTAGATGTTTCCGCCTGCCCCCCCTTCCCAATAGCTTGCAACTTGGGTGCCAGCAACGTTAGGGCAACCGATAGGCGCCATCCCGTGTCAGGCCGCTTTGAAGGCTGCTGAGATGTGGAAGGGCCGCCAGATGGCACGGCCCACGCAAGTATCAGGCTCGCTTCATGGCATGGGCAGCATGCGGGCACAGTAGGGCAGGTTTCTGGGCAAATTGCAGTGCCCTCGCACAAGGAGTTTGCGACTTCACCCATGAAGGTTCCTAGCTTGAAAGTCCCCTGTTTCAAACGTGTGAATTATCATAGTGTGTGTTCAGTGTTTGTGACGGCCCGAAACAGCAACTAGCTGTTGCCCTGTCAATAGTTACAGCTGGGCTTGAGCGGCCAGACCAAGATTCATTGCAAGCAGGGCACGGTGATATTGCCTAGACATAGACAGAAGCAGTCGATTTCAATTTGCTTGGGCAGGTTTGGCCGCACCCTGACACCATGGCTGCGTGCATGGTACATGAAGGAATTGCTTGCTTAGGAGTCAGCAAGCACTTGGGCATACCTTAGCGCCCTAGCTTGCACGGGGCAGTTTACAATCGCCGCAATAAACGTTATTTTCAAGGCATGACCATGGCGCGCAGAGGCATTAGGTACTTAATTGCAATGAACCGCATTTTGATGCCCCACGGCCCCAGATTTCACGTTCAACAATGCCCAGACGGGGAAGTTCATGGCTTTTGGTAAAGAAGGTGCCGCATGGAGGCTTCCCAGCTCCAGTCAGCTGGGATGTGCCGTTTTAGATTACGTAGCTTAATAAGTGCAAATGTGATGACATCATACTCGTACCATATCATACCTGATCCAGTCCTGATCCCACTCTTTCCTTTGAGTGCTTTCATCATTCAACCCTATGGACATGCAGGGCTGGTGTGAAGATGTGCGAAGCAATGCGTGCGTCAGCCGTCTCGTCGCCTTTGACCCTCAGGTTCCATGAATCTGCCTGGCATGGTGGTCTCGCCTAGGCCGGTCACTCTCCGACAGTCATTTTTGCCGAGGGTGGTCCCTTGCCCGAGACATTTGGAGGTACGTACTGCAATCTTTTGGCAGTCGCTTGGGTCGAGACACATGTCTTGCGCGTGGCACCTACATGAGATAAGCACGCACACACACACACATGCCTATATCTCTACATGCACTTTTTCCCGCCTGCCTTGGGTTTGTTGGGACCGCGCTGCACCATGCAGCCTGACAACAACGTACCATGCAACAATCTTTCACTGGCTCATCGCACGTAGGTGTGGCACACCCAAAGTGTGAACTGGCAACTCGTTACTGTCGTGTTCCAATTGCTTTGAAAGCGGGAGCTTTCAGGGGCCATGCTTCAAGAAACTACACAGATTCCTGCTCATGTCACGTTGCATTAGTGGGAAGTCCCAGTATCAAAAGACGAGAACTTGTATTGCCATCACCCCACGTAGCTCCTCCGTTGCATATCAGGCTTGACCATTGAATCCCGGAGTTCCAGCATGACGCAATAATGGCATCACTACTGTTTCTTTGAACAGATGCTCAACCGAAGTAGCAAACCAAAAGAAGTTAAAACGACCACTTATACACAGGCTAAGAGGACGACACAGCATCACGTAGCAGCTACCACTTACGCTCTGCCAAACAGCATGGCAGCATAGTGGGCTTGTCGTTTTCCCATACTAGTACCATTCTTTCGATTCAACCAGGCTGTTGCGGTTTGTACATGACAATTTGCAGGGCTCAAGGACTGTCCGACGGTCCACCTACTTTACTGTCCATCAAGTTTCTAGTTTAACGACGGTCTGTCTTGCGCCTTCTCATGAGAGTCAAAGATCCCCAGAATGTTTTGCGGGTCACATTGGGGCGTTGAAAAGGAAGGGAGATACTGAAATTGTGTCTGGACAATCCAAGCTGCCATTCTAGAGAAAGGATGACTTGATTTGAAGCTAAAAGGCCTCAACCATGATTTTGATCCCACATTCACGCGCCCAGGGAGTGGCCCTTGAATTCCCTTGAATGAGGCACTTTGCCTCGACAGGAGCACCGAGAGAAGCTTGAATCTACGAGGCTGCTCGGCCGCAGGGTTGCTCCTGTTGGGGTGGATCACGCAGGGCCGCATATCTGGGGCTAGCCAGGAAGGGCCCTGAGTTATGCATAGCAAACGTCGGCCAACGGAAGGTTACCAAGCAACCTGCCCTTCCCCCCCCTCCCGCCCTTGAACCGCGCAACGGCACTCCAAGCACAGCCTAGGAAGCAGCCAGCCTGGCTCAGTTTCTCCCGGAGCATCCAGAAGGCCGGCACCTCGCCACAGTGAACCGGCCTTCCCAGAAGACACACCCTGCTCCTCTGAGATGTTGCTAGGGGAATCAGTATCAGCGTCAGTGCCAATGGTGTGGTCGCAGTCGTTGTTGTTGTTGTTGTCCTTTTCTTCGTCCTTGTTGTCGTTGTCGTTGTTCTTGCCGTTGCTAGTAGTGTTGTGTTTGTTGCACTTGTCGTTCAGGTTCTTGTTACATTTTTTTTATTGTGCGTGTGTGTGTGTGTTGTATGTGTGTGTGTGTGGGCGCGCTTGTGCTTGTTATGTATTATGTGTGTGTGTGTGATGGTGTGGCTGTTCGCGTTGCTGTTCTTGTTAGTACGTTCTGGCAGTGTTATTGTTTCTGTTGTTGTTTCTTCTTTTTTGTTTTATTGTTTTTTTTTCTTTTTCTACCGTTGTTGCCGTTGCAGTTGTGGTTGCTGCTGTTGCTGCGCCTGCTGCTGTTGTTGGTGGTGCTTGTGCTGGTCGGCGCCGAGTTGGTGCTGGTGCACAAGCGGCTGCTGGTGCTTGTGCTTGTGCCGGTGCTGGTGATGATGCTGGCGGGGATTCCGCTGCGGCTGCTGGTGCTGTTGTGTTGGTGGTGCTGCTACAGCTGCGGCGGCTGCTTTCGCTGCTGTTGTAAATGGTTTGTCAGTCGTTGCATGTGTTGTTGTTTTGATGTTTGCTCGCGGGAACAGCGGATATGCATCAAGCAGCTTTTGTGTTGTTTGTCGTTTTGCTTTGGAGGAGCACCGGAAGGCCGGAATCAAAAGGCAACTTGGCAGCCTTGGGCGAATGACAGCAGTTGGGAGTGACAGTTATGTTTAGCACAAGCTTGAGTGTGCTGTGCTGCGCGTGGCCTATTGAGGCGACTGGGATGATGCCAGCAGTGCTCGAAGCGCCTGGGATAGCGATGGGTCACCTGTGGAGACCAGTCAGGTCAAGCAGAATCCTCTTGTCGGGTGTGTCTGTTTTTTTGTTTCTTTCTTTTTGTTTTTTCTTTGCACCCTTTTTCAAACAAGGGAAACCGCCGATTTTGAGGGTCCCCTATTTTGAGACAACCCGACTTCTTCTTAGTGGTTGAAAAAGATGCCCCAAAGCTCCTTTTCTATGCGTAGCTCGGGCTGTCCGGGGCTGCGCAAGGACCTAAATCTCCAACCTAGGATCTCGCTTTGCCAGCGAGGCAAAACCTTTAACAATTGCAAGCACAAATAATCACAAAGACTTTTTCCCCTTTTTTTTCCGCAACCGATTCTTAGTTCTTGTTTGACTTATTAGCTGTGCACCTTGGCTTGAGGGCTGGCAGGCCAAAGCCTTGTGAACAAACTGACGTTTACTGGCAGCCTGGAGCCAAACATGGCCAGCACGAATAAGCGTGTTGAATGAGGATATTGCATATTGCTTTCCAGTGTCTTTGGGCCAAAGATCCCAGACAGCAAGCTGTGACTTGAAATTGTGGAGGTCATGTAGGCCCATCGTGTTGCGAGCTCGCTTCAAGAAGCGACCTGCTCGGAATTGACACGGTCCCTTGCTTCTGGATGTTAACCTGGTGCTTCATTTTTCACCGGCCAATAAAATTGAATTGTGAACGCCCCTCAATGCATGACCGAACTGGATGGGAGAGGGGGTTCATGTTAATTCCCTTTCAATACAGAACGGAAGCTTCCTTTGCTTCTTCATTTGACCGGCCAATCGGAAGCTGTCTCATCAAGGCACATCAAGGCCCCCTCCTATGGTCTGTTCGCAGGTGTAAAACAGGATGCCTAAAAGACATCGAAATACCTCGCCCAGCTGGGGTGCCCCCAGTTTATGCCACGCCCAAGTGATATCCTGAAGTTTCGTGCACGAAGGGCGCCAAGCCAAGGCACCGCCGCCAGCTGGCGACGCCCAGGCTCGAAAGGACCAGCCGTGAGCCGTCGACCCGCGAAGTCTGGTTAGCGCAAAGTCATGCGGGGGGACCTCGTTGTCAGTACCATGACGCAGCATGAAGCACCATCCTTTGGAGGTACAAGCCACTTCATGAATGTACCAGGAAGAGTCAGAAGGTGTTACGGTTTTGCCCAGGTTACTGTACTTACCCTGACTGCCTCTTTGCTCAAGTAGGTCCTCATTGCGCGCCTGCGCCTGGTTCGTCAGTGTCCGGTGTGACTCGCGCCTGGATTTCCAACGCAACGCACATAGGGCCAAGCCATACTCTTGTTGATGCATTCTCAGCATCGGTTGCCGGTTTCTTTGTGTGGAACGTGGTTTGCACGTCTGTGCTGTGTCCAGTTGGACAGATGTTTACCAGCTGCCAGCCACAAAGTTCGGTCCATGCAGCTGGCTGCGCTTGCGGTGCGTAAACGTTGCTTCGGGAACCCAATGAACGAAAAGGGAAACGAGGTGCTGCTAAAGAAGTCTGTCATAGGTGCACTTTGCACTGATGCAACAATAAATGCACGATCTTACAAGCAAAACGGCAGGTCCAAAGAAACACAGTTCAGACTGGTTCAGCATGAGGCTAATGATATCTCACTGGCCCTCTCCTTGTTTGACGTCCATGTCGTCATCACCGGTCGAATCGTGCCTAGTGGCCCTACGCATGGGTAACAATGGTTATCCGCATATCCTCGCCACAAGGAAAGGCATTGATGATTTGACAACCACTGAAACCCGTTCAATCTCGCGAGATAATTGCAGGTTCTCTTGAATGGATTGAGGACCATACGCCAGGCCTAGCCCACAAAACATTAACAACCCTGATCAGGCCGGCAAGTGGCTTAGAAGCAACAAGGCCAGCAACCAAGCCGCAAATAATCAAGCATCTTGCTGAAGAAAACGATGGGACAACGCCAACAAAACACAAAAGAGGGCCAATTTGGACCTGTTCCATTCAGATTGGCTTAGCTTCCGACGTTGCTTGGCCAGGCAGCGCTTCGTCCACACGAGGCTTTTCCAAGCGAGTGCCTCTCTGAAGGAGCGGTCGCTTGCAGAACAAATTCGCTACCACAGTTGTTGAGGTGGACAGCGGGAAGGACTGCAACACTCGCAAGCAGGAATGGGAGCCCATGAGAAAATATTGCTTACAGTGGGGTACGTATGTTTATTGCCCAAGCTGTGCTTTGCACAGCCCAGCGCGTAGACTAGGATGGCTGGCTGGCGACATAATGCTTCGAAGAGCCGAGGTTGTGCTGGCCTGCACAGATCATCAGATGCCTCACCCTAACCTCACCTCAACACCCAAACAAGAACCCTGAACAACCGCGGGAAGATGTGGGAAGCTTTATTTCGACAGAGACGTAGGTCGGGTCTAGGAGAGAGGGCTCGTCATTTCCTTCAGAGCTTTATGTTCCATCCTCAGATGGCAAAGAAAGTCAGGCATTTGGCACTAGGGTGGCGTTTGAGCCACCAAATCATACCCGGTGTTTGACCATGTAATGAGTCGCTTTCTCATAATAAGACGCATGTGTGCACCTTTGTAGGCCCCTGTTTTTGCCTTTGCAATTAGGTTCTCAGGTGGATTCCTTGGAAGACAGCCCAAAAAAAAGCAAAAACAACCTGTTCTGAAACGACCGCCGTTTCCATAGCCAGTCCTTTGCAACTGATGTCAGCTACAAGTGCTGCAGCTGAGAAGCCCTGCTGCAAAAGCAGCGTTTGGCAGTGCCGTGGATTGGAAAGAAGCTTGGAGCAGAAAGCCGGTCAGGAGACATTGGGCCTTCATAAGGTTTTCCGCAGACTGTAGTGAGGAGTCTAGGCAACTGGTACGTTTAGCCCGGCTCATGAGAGAGAATCCGTGTGTTTGTTGGGCAAGGCCTCCAGAAGCTGATTGCCAGCTGCTACCGACCTTTTTACATGTGCAGGCACCGTAAACATTGTTGGCATCAACCGTTCCCGTCGTTGCACGGCAAATCAACACATTCCATGCATCGCTTTGGGGCACCCCCACATTTAGTTTGAAGGTGGCGACAAGCTCAAATCAATCATGTTGGACTTGTTTCGGTTGGTCCATTTATTCTCCCGCGGGCTGTTGCTTCGCATATGCGGTGGTGGGGGCACTCCGTACATTCCTCACAGATGTGCTGAAAAATGAACATTATTGAATCACTTCCTTAGCCGAACCAGGTGCTGCAATGGTATGTGTAGCCGGATTGTTTGTTTTCTACGCATGAGAATGCCCCAACCATCCCCGTGTCATCCTGAGGCACCCAACGTGCCTTTTTTTTTAGGTACGAGAAAAAAACGCTCGAATTACCGATTTCTGCTCGACCCCCCAAAAAACGCTCGCCCCCCGAAAACGTTCGACCACATCCCGTTCTTCCATCCAGAGGAAGGCGGGATTGTTACGTTTTCTAAATTTGCACTCGTTTGCGGATATGTGCGCTCGCGCTCGTTTTGCACTTCGATTTCTGCTCGCTCCTTTTGAATATTCAGCGACCGATCATCTTGGAGGACCGACCAGCCTGGTTTTGGGAAAAACGCTCGAAGCAGGAACAAGTGTACGTTTACCATATTTTGGTGACGACCCCTGGTTTTGCAATACGTTTGGGCTAAGGGCAGAAATTTATGTAACGAAGGGTGCTCCAGGATTTAAAAGGAGTCCGCATAGATCATGCTTGGCCGCTGCCTCGCCAGCATTGGCTCACCGCTCTCCCAAACGGGGTCCTAGTGGATACCACTTCTTCGCCCTGCGATTTCTTCCGTCGGACCGGCCCATGTCAAATTGGGCGGAGATGGAGAGTGTAAGCACGGATGGCAGCTCGAGAGACTTGGCTCAGAAGATGAGTCAGGGGGCTGAAATCTTCTCGCAAGCTGTATGTGCGAGTGTGTTCACTTCTCCTTGTTTGGCATCGCTAATTTAGGAAAGGGGGCATTTCTTACGAACACAGGGGCAGACAGGTACTAGTCATGTTTTGGCCGGAGCTTTTATGAGGCCAACCCTGTGTCGAAACAATCTCCAGTTTGAAGCTGTTCCTGAAGGAAACCTGACACGGGGTTGCGGCATCCAATGCGACCTTCATGGGATTCCATAGTTCCGTGGAGATTGCATGGGGTGCGTCAGCGAACGGGAAATTAAGGGATGGTAGGCAAAATGCTGGCGGACTCGCGTGTCAAGCGTTGATGTGTTCTTTGTTATTGGAAGGTTCGGGGGGTTGAGCTTCATTTCGCAGCTCCAAAGCCGCTTTAATTTTGTTTCGCATGCTCTTTTGGACCCACCCACCACCCTACCCCCACCCACCCCACCCAAAACTCCACCCTACCCCCACCCCACCCCACACCTCACCACCCGCCACCCGGGCCCAGGCGACTTCGACAAAGAGCCGGAGGTGGACACCACGCGCCGGTGCTGCTTCGCCGCGGCGGGGAAGCGCAAGACCATGGCTCCTCCGCTGGTCCTGGTGGTGGGATTGGTTTGACTTTGCCAGAATTAGTTCCTTGTTTTTCTGTTTTTTGTTTCTTTTAGTTTTTTTCCGCATTTTTGGGGTCCCCTTTGTTTTCCACTAACCAGGCAAAACATATAGTGTCTTTTTTGTTACTGGGGTCCAAATTCCAGCCAAGTTGAATGGAAGTTAGAGGACCGCAACTTGCTTGCTGTGGTTCATGGCAGCTTAGCCATGCCCGACTTTGAGACATTTTAGAGCTTGGAGGGCCTGGAGGGGTTTGTCTCCTTCGAGACTAAGATTTAGAAGGGGATCAACCAGCCGCAAAGGTGTAAAGTGAAATAAAAGGGGCGCTGCCCGTCAAAAGCTTGCATGTTTGACGGCATGAAACCGATCCATACCTTCCAAACCTGAAAAATGGGGGCCAACTTTCGGCTCATAGAACCGGTTTGGGTTAGCTGTCGAGCTGTGTTTGCGGCTGGTTCAGGGCTGCGTTTGGTGTTTTCTTCGGTGTTGGCATGTTCGGGGGTGGCTGGGGGTTATAGGCACGCTTGTTTGTTGGTCTCTGAAACCTGAGGCATCTGTCCTGGCCGAGATGGATCATGAGCCGACTGAGGGTACCAGGCCCAGATGCAAGTGCTCCGTTGGCTTGGTATTTTACAAGTAACTCAACGGTGCTGGTAACTTACAGTTGGATTTTCATGTTATTCAGCTGGCCTGGTTGAATGAGCAGGGATGAATGAATGGCCGTATCCCAAATGAACGCGCCAACCAGCAGAGGAAGGTTTTGATACACCAGTCCGATGGCTGTACCCAGCACCTTTACGCTCTGGGATGGCTTGAATCTCAAACCGCTACCCTCAAGGCATGGAATATACAGCCACCAGCCACTAATTAAATTGGTAAACCATGGTAAACCCCTGTTTCTCCCAGCGGCCTCATTGTGATTTTACATGATTTTACGGGTTGCTTGCCAGCTGATTTGGAGGGAACCCTTGCCAATCAGACCAGGCTGGGGTTGTTGGACCTCCTGTGCATTGGCATTGGCTCCACGGTGGGGTCCGGCGTCTTTGTGCTCACAGGGGAGGTCTTACCCGTTGCAGGCGGGATGCGAGGAGACGAGCAGACCGCGGGCCTTGGGCCCTTGGGCTGTTTTGGGATTCTCAAGTTACGGAATTGGGATTTCTGAGGTTCACTCAAGTGTGAGCTTGGCATTCTTGTTTCTATGTTATAAGGTTTACGCAAGTAACCCACGTGAGTCGAGTGCAAGGTACGAGCAAGTGATCCGTTTGAGTGACCCAAGTGGCAGACATCAGTTAGCGTATCCGAAAATTGTGACTTGGTAATTATGTTGCAGCCAGTCGGCCAGTCAGGTAGCTACATGGTCAAGTCTTATTTTTTGAGGTCACTGAACCAATGATATATAGAAGACCTGAACGTACAAATGAGCAAACATAAGCAGCCCACGGAGCAACAAGCAAGCTTGCCAACTTTGCTCGCCCTGCCAACGACGGCAGCTTGCCTTAAGCTCAGGCAGCACTGCTGGCAAATGGCATCCAGGTTTTTTATTTTTTTTGGTTTGCCTCCAACTAGGCCAAACAATCCAGCAAGACGCCTCCATCCACACAATCCCCGCGTGTACAGTCAGCCTGAGGGCACGTGGCCGATTCCCCAGGACTCCTTTGCACGGCATTCCCCGGAATGACCGGCTGACCGCAGCCGGAGCCGCAGTGCAAATTCGCCGCACGCAGGCCCCGCAGCCTGCGTCAGCTGGTTCTTTGCGGGCATCGCGTGCTTGTTGAGCGGCATGTCATACATGGAGCTCTCAGCGCCTTGGCGAAACAAATCGGACAGGCCGAAAATGGACCCCCCCAGATAAACATGGAAGCACAGCTGGAGTGCCCGCCTGAGTGAGTGCGCAGAAAAAAGCAAAAAGAGGAACCCCAAAGGCCATGATCTTTGGAGGAAGCCCCTTTAGGTTAGGGCAACGAACCCTGCTTGCAAACAGTCTTCCAGGAATGAGCTGGCTCCAGGAATCGCGGTCGGTTCACCCAACCTGCTTTGTCTCAGGATGCTTGCCTGACGCTCTCCCACAGGGCACTTCCCTTAAATGCCATGTCAGTACATCCTGCTTTTAACCACTGGCTGTTTTCTTGGTTTGTTGGTCTCCCCCAAATTTGAGGCCAGGGCATTCCACGCCAGGCCCGCTTGCCAACCCGCGGGTCTTGCTACACCTTCTCCTACCACGGCCTGGGAGAGCTCGCAGCGGTGGTAGGCCTTCACCGGCGCAACGGAGTTTCGTTTTTTTGACAGGTTTCGGGGGTTCAGAGCCCCAACTTGGGTTGGGTTCCCTTTGGCTTCCCGGTAAGGCTTGTTCAGATAAAGGGTGCGTTCAACAACACCCATGTATGTCTGTGCGCAAGCTGGCAAGGGCCAACAACAGGTGCATCGTGCACCCGTGGCTAAGAGGAAGCTGTGAACCATGACTCGTTCCCGTGATGCGAGGGCATGTTCGAGGCAGGACTTCCATGTGTAGAGTGGCGGGCAAGAGCAAGGGCATCATAACAGGGCAGCATTGTTTTCAAATACGCCGTCGAGTTCCGGCTCCTTTTGTCATGCAAGTGTAGATGCACAGTGAGATGAATCGCTTCAACACACCCCATTGCCTTCTTCCGCTAGAGTGACTAGAGCCACTGGTGACTGGTGAGTGAGCTTGCCGTGTTTGTGGAGGCCCAGGCGCCGAGCAGTGAACGCTTGTCAGGTCCTGTGCTGTTTGAGATGGGGTGCGCTTTTCACACCTGTCTGAACACCTGGCCTTGATTGCCAGTTTTCGCATGGGATATCCTTTTTTGCGTCTGCAGGCGCCTTCTGCATCACCTTGGAGTATGGCATTTCGGGCGCCGGAGTTGCCCGAAGCTGGTCAGGGAAGCTCTCCAGTTTTTTGGGCGCCTCAGCCTGCAGACGGGGCGGTGGGAAGAAAAACAGTTGCCTGGAAGGATTTGACTTTGAGAAGGTGTTTCTTTGTTGAGCGCAACCCTTTTGGGGTTGTTTCAAAGGGAGAAGGGTGCAACCAACTCGCTTGGGGCCCTCTATGTTGACAGAAACCCGTTTGGAGGTTTGCTCAGCCGCGTGTTGTTGGACAGCGCCTCAAGGGTGATTCATATCAAGGCTGCAGGCTTTGCTAGCTGAGATGGGGGCTGTAGGGGCCAAGTTGCGGCCAACCGGCATCGGGTACATCGTGCATGTGTTGCCAAGTCTGACGCCGACACGCAATGCGTACAATTCGTTCTGCGATAGTCTGCGATATTTTGGCACGTCTCCAATGTTTGGAGGCCCTCTGCTCCCTACCGCACGCAGACAATTGTCGATCACCACTAGCCGCTATCATTCAGCATCCAGAATCCCTCTTCCAAGTGTGAACAAGGGTCGATTGCCCGGATCCGAGGTGAGGACTTTAAGCATTCCGTCTACTTCTACTTTGGCAAGGGCACCTGGGCCGATGATGCAACTCCGGCGGAGCTGGCCGATCCCTACGCCCGGACCGGGCGCTGTGGGGAGGGCTGGACATGACCTCAAGGTGGTTCATGAACATGGCGCGGCGTGTCGGATGCATGTGTTTTCACCACCTTTGGTGGCCTTAGTGGGCAAGCCGTAGATGTCACACCAAACCGTTGATGCCCAGCATGACCGAGTAAGGGCCCAGTCAACATGTTGCTGATGTACCGTGTGCCCAGGTTCGCTTCCTCGATGCGTGGTTGAATAGGGATGGTGCAAAGACTTGTCATGTCAACATGGGCCTGTTGAAGGCATGAACCTGAACAACAAGGCTGAGCTAACTGGGGCTGATGGGTACATGTAGCTGCTTGGCCTGAATTGCGGGGCAATTGCTTTCAGTCGGACTCTTTTTTCCTTGCGCCCGGCACACCTGCACCTGGCGCATTCCACTAGCTTGTCCACAGCAAAGCTGGGCCAAACAGAGTCATAGGACACGTGGGGAGAGATCACTTCAATGTATCCAGGGTGAATCTCACCAGAGAGCAAACTGGACACACACTGCAAACTCAAGGGTTCTGCCAAGGGTTCACTGGCGAGGACCGACGACAACTACTTGGACCTCGCCGGAGCCTTGCTGACTGCGAAGCTTGCTCCGCATGGACCTCGTTTGGGGTCCCTTAAGAAAAGAGGGCGGTTCCATGGACAAAATCTGCGTGAGGGTATGAGGTTGCTAACAGAAGGGGTGCCCAAGTTGTGTGAAATGGAGCGTTGAGGAGTCTCAAGGATCTTTGGGGAAGCTTACCTTTGCCTCCTGTGCTGAGGTCTCTTGGACAACTTGTGGGGGGACACATATCAGATTGAAGCTCCTTTTGATCGCCCGCAGAGAAAATAGATTCCATAGTCTAGCATTGATGATGGAACTGCGTGGGGGCCCTTTCTTGAGGTCCATGTGCTTAGTTTGGCACTCTCTTTGTCACTTGGAGTATTGCCGATGCTGTGCAGTGTTTCTTGCAATTATAAGTTGTTTAGCAACTGTTTCGATCGCAATGAAGTGGCATGCCTGCCAGCAGGACTGCGCTGACTTTCTCGGGGGAAGAAACATGTTATTAGCTATCAAGGGTGCTTAATTAGCAGGGAAGGAGAACAAGAACTGACCACTGCAGCTGTCCTCGAGAACTGCCGTCCATGTATTTCGCCGTGTCTCCTTCAACAATCCTATGCAGGTGGTACCATCACTTCAGGACAACAAAACCGTTCTAAAGGTACTCCCTTGCACGCCTGTTGACAAAAATGACACTAAGGGGTTGCACGCTGCTGCTCATGGGCGGCTTGTCCCTGAGTAAGACAGTGGTGAACGTCATGACTTTCGCAAAGGTCGCGCTGGCAGCTTGGCGGGGTCGCGAATCGCGCCGCCCGTTCAGCATCCTTTCGCCCCAAATGTTTTTGCCGGTCCAGCTAAAAATGTTCAACATTGTTCAACTAAACGGGCTCTCTATTTTCTAATGCCACTGACTTCGCCCTAGCTTAGCAAATTTGGCGGGACACTGCTGCACTCCAGATGCGGTCCAAGTTTGCACATCAAACAGCCGACGCCCTTATCAACACGCGCTCTCTTTTAGGGTCATCCCTTAGCACATGTTCAAGCACTTTCGGGGCTCGGGCAGGCTCTTGTGGTGGCAAGGTCAAAGCAGCGACGGCCTTTTATTGGCTCCATTATTGGCACTTAACTGAAGCCTATTGAAATCGTTGTTGTTGTTCGTTCGATCATTCGCAACAGTTTTGAATGACCTGTTTCAAGTCGCGCCCCTCCTTGTGAAGTACTTGGAGCAGTCTTTTATGCTGCACACATCAGACTATGCTTCCCATATACACGGTTCTACAGCCTTTTACTGTTTGCCTTGCAGAGTCTCCGGGAACCATCGGACGAAAGCGTTCAAACCCAACGCCCGGTCCTTGCAGTAATCGCCTTTTTCGGGCCCAGTGCGTTGAGGTTGCCTTTATGGTCATCCTCGGCTTTGCCGGCGCTTCGACGCTTGCACCGCAAGCCGCTGTCAACAGCATGCTAGCTGACGCCCCCCGCTCGGTAGCTCAACCTAGTTTTTCAGGTGCATTTTTTGTGTTTTTGGTTTGGAGGTCCCCCACCAAAAGTCAACTCCAAGCAAGGTTCACTTTGTCTACCGTGGTCGCTGGGCAACTGACTAGATGCTGACAGCGCACGATTGCCCGACCCAGTTTTTCCTGCGTTTGCGCAGCCGGGCTTGTGGCATCGCATGAAAGAAGCCCTTCTGTTGCTGCGAGCCAAATCAGAGCAATTTTGAGTTCCCTGTTGTTGTTCGGCTTGTCCTTTCATGTCCTTCTGGTGCCTTTTGCGGTAGTCCCTGCTGCGAGTTGGGGATAGCTTGGGCATTCAAACGCCTCGGATGGACGCCGCATGTCGCTGGCAATGCTTCAAACGCGAAACTTGCAAAGCGCACAGCGATCAGCCCTGCCATGTAGTGCCTCTGCACGGGAAGCCTTCCAAGCGTCGATGGCTTCCACTTACTGAGGACCAACATCTTCGAGTCTGGTGAGACCTTTGCGCCTGAGGGCATGCGCCTCTGCACTTACCGCCGTCCGCTCTTGGCGTGCTTGATTTGTACTCGGGGAGGGTTTTGGGAGGACAAGGGGCAAGTGCACGCAATCGTGAGGGCCTGCGTTTGCGCGGCAGAGTTTTTGCTTTCCTGTTCGCAATCCGGTGTGTGGCTTGTCATTTGTTTTGGTTGTCTTACCATGTCCTTGCAGAGTGCATGTGCTGTTGTGGGGCTTTGCTTGTGCTCCGGCAGCCTGGTCGAGCAGTCCAACGATCCAAATGCCTCCGTACCCCCGGAGGCTCCACATTTTGTTGTTTCCCTTTGAATGGTATGCACGGGAGCTGGGATGGCAGCTTTGTTTCCGGGCCAATTGTGGCAGCCTCGCAAGGGGCTGTTCGACCGCGCCCCTGACTTTCTGTCACTGGGATTCCTTATTTGTGGCTGGTGAACGAATCCTCCGCTGCTCTTTTGCCTCTATTACTGGTGGTGTGAGACCTGAAAGGCTCCAGGTCCCAATTTCCCTTGGTCCTCATGGATATAAATGGGTGTGTCTTAAAATCGGGGTAGTTGGTGTTCCTTTGGTTTCCCTTTAAATCAACCAACCAAAAGGGGTACCACCCAAAAAAAGACAGACCCACATGGACAAATTTGAGTGAGGTAGACCATTTCATGGAAATGGTACGGCGTAAGGAAGGGCATCCTCAAGGCCACGACTTTGCTCTTCTTCGGCTTCATCGGCTTCGACGAGGTCTGCTGCCTATCCTCCCAGGCCAAGAACGCCGCCTCTCAGCTGGGGGGGTGCGAGGTGTGGGCGGGCCACTGGCTGCCGGACCCACCCTGGGCCATACCAGCATACCTGCGTAACATGGCACGGTCCAAAATATGCAGCTGTGGCCAGAACACATTCACAGGCGAGTGTCTTGGTGAGGCGCCGAAGGTGTGGACATCCCGGCCCCTAGCCTGCCCAAGCCAAACGAGCGTGGAGCGTGTAGTGGTTTCCCAAGCTTTCCCCAGCCCTTTGGGACCACATTCTGGCAAGATGCTGGGTCAGCCAGCAGTGCGCGCAGTTGCCACTGACACGGGGGCAAAGCTACTGTCAAGCCCAAACAAATCTAGGCACTGTGACTCAGCAAAACAGGAAGTTGGGGAGCATTGGTGTCCGTTGGGGCTTTTGGGAAAGGAGTGCTACGGCTAGGGATGCTTGCGGCCCTTTAGGGAAACCAGAGCGACGCACGAATCGCGAGAGTTTGTTTTTGCCTGATGGAGGTGGAGGGGGGGGGGACTTTGAACGGCAATCACGAACAGGTAAGCGTGGTCCCAGCACGTGTGTATGCAACCCTTTTGAGCGCCCGACAGATAGTCATAATGCAGTTTCTAAGTAAGGCGTGGTGAGGATGGTTACGAAGGTTTTCTGACTCTTGAGGGCTCCTCATTTAGATAGCGCCTGGAGACCGGTCGGCAGGCTTGAGGTCTGTGAAGTCTGGTTGCTTGATCATGCGGGGCGTGAAACCGAGGAAGGTTTAGGACCCCAAGCCCACCGTCAATCCCTGCGCCACTCACTGAACGAAGCTTTAACAAAATCTCACTTTGCCCTTGACAAAAGCGCCCAGTCCAAAGTCATGCCGATTGCTCTGATCGGCACCCTGGGCGGTGCGGCGGCCGCTCGGCTGAGGGTGCAGATGGCGCACGGAAGGAAAGAGGATGAAACCAACACGGAGGGAAGTTGTGCCATCACCCAACTGTAAGGGTTTGCCTGTGAAACAGGTACCCACTAACCTGCAGGAAGTATATTGTTATTCACCTTTGGCGCGGGAAGCCCACGCTAATTGATGCCCGCGCTAAGTGAATGCAGCAGCTAGTCTTGCTGACCTGGTGGGTATGCACTTTGGCCCCCCCGTCCAGCTTGACACAAAGATCTGTTCCTGTAATAGATTGCTGGTGCAGATAGGCAAAAAGAGGCACGGGTCCAAAACGGGCTCCTGTCGGTGTGTTCGCCCTTTAGGGAAGTTGGGTGGAATCACTTGCTTACGTACTACTAAGGCTCGCAACCCCTATAATTCAAAGGGAGTGCTTGTCCACTGTTGTGGAAGGGCTTGACACTTGGTATTGACTGTCGTCATATCAACGGTTGACATGTGCGAGGAGTCGGTGCAATGATCTATATACAGATTGCGAGTGTACCAGTGTCTTGCAGCATGGCACACTGTGTTTTTGATCCGACGGACTCCGTTGTCCTTGAGTGGTGTGCGACCCGGTGAACCGGGCAGCTTCACGTCAATTCCTATGACTTGTATTTTAAAGAGCCACCCCACAGAAAACATGGCCCTCGCCACCTCTACTGAGTAGACTAACGCAAGCACCAAGAACTGCTTCGGGTAATATGTTTGTGCTTTGGTGTTGTAGTGTAGGTGCTAGTCTGTCTGTTCTTTTCCGTTTTTTTTTCTCTTCGGAGGGGCGATGGCAGGCTCGGATGACGCACTCGCAGACGGAGTCAAACAAGCAGACATGCACACTCATAGACACACGCACACACACACATGCGCACACATACTCACATACACACACAGACATACACATACCCACACAGACACACAAAGATACAAAGAGACACAGACACAAGGACACAACGACACACAGACACGACGACACAAACACAAACACACAAACACGCACACACACACAGACAGACACATACACACAAACACAGACAAAGACACACACACACACACACGACACGCACACGCACACACACACACCCACACACACACACACACCACACGACACACGACACACGACACACGACACACGACACACGACACACGACACACGACACACGACACACGACACACACACACACACACGACACACACACGACACACACATGCCACACACACACACACGGCGCAGACACGACACACACACACACACACGCACGACACACACACACACGACAGACGACACACGACACACGACACACGACACACACACACACACACACCCACACGCACACGCACACGCACACGCACACGCACACGCACACGCACACACACACACACACACACACGCACACGCACTCGCACACGCACACGCACACGCACACACGACACACGACACACGACACACGACACACGACACACGACACACGACACACGACACACACTTGCATATATACATGTATATATATATTATACATATATATATATATATGTGTGTATATGTGTGTATATGTAGAGATTTACGTATTCACAAATTAATATACGTATAGGATTCATGCATGTTAATGTTTACATGTTCATACATGTGTGTGTTATTTGCGCTGGCCACCCTCGAGCAAGGGCTGCTGACAAACGTGGGCTTCACAGGCATCACATGCTGTTCCTTGCAGGTTGCATTCCGTCCTGGCATTGCGCACAGCACATGCAAGAAGCACACAATACTATTTTCTCGGGAAGCCAGAGCTGCGAAGCATGATTAATTGACTTCAGCGACAGAGGGTGACTGCTCGCTCAGGTAATCTCCTTCACTGCGCAGCTGGCCATTTCGATGAATGCCCCGCCGGGACAATCCACAGATTTCGGCGACGCTTTTGCGGCGAAAGGCAGCGCGGGAAGCGTTGGGCAGTGGTGGCTTTTCCTCAAGGTGGATTCCCAACAAAGCCTTCAAGCAAGGATGCCTCTCTATAGACTCTATATTGCAACATGTGGTTGGGGATTTCATTGGGGCTGCCTTGAAGGGCAAGACCATGGATATCACTCTTTGCGGGTTCTCCATTTGGTGGCAAAGCAATGTACAGTAGTTCTACCATATTCCGCCCGAGCTGCAGCCAGCGTCCATAAATGTGCGTTGTTGTGATTTGAGCATAACTTCCTGGGCGGTGCGCAGTATGGCCATGAAGCATATTGTTCCCTTGAAGCAGGGCGAGGTTTAGCAGGGGCAGCCGTCAGCCGAGCTCCAGCTGCGTAAGCACGCCCCTCCCGATCCCGGGTCCATGTTGAATAGCCCATGTAGGCTTTGTCTAAGCGTTTCAGTTTGGTTGGTTCTTGCCATTTTTGCGCACCCCAGCTAGTCGCCTCACCTCAACCCTTGCGCCACGGGCGGCATGTTTTTGTGCAGAGGGTGTTGGGCAGTCGGCAGGTTGGACAGCCTCCGCCAGCATCGTGCGGATTGGAGAGCTGATCCTTTTGCCGTTAGTCGTGCCACTCGGGAAGCAAAAAGGAGAGAGGATGAGTCCTATTGAGTGGCCAGTTTGAGACCTTTTGAGGATGCCAACTGGAAAATGTTTTGGATGAAATGCGCCCTGGCCAATGAAACAAGCCCTGCACCACTACGCGATTGATTGATTGATTGATTGATTGATTGATTGATTGATTGATTGATTGATTGATTGATTGATTGATTGATTGATTGATTGATTGATTGATTGATTGGGTCTTTCTGTAAATAGATATATATATATATTTATTTGATTTGATTTGATTTCATTTGATTTGATTTGATTTGATTGATTGATTGATTGATTGATTGATTGATTGATTGATTGATTGATTTGACTTGATTGGATTGCATTGGATTGGATGGGATTGGATTGATTGTTGGATTGGTGGATTGGATTGGATTGATTGGATTGATTTGATTTGATTTGATTTGCTTGCTTGGTTGGTTGATTGGATGATTGATTGCTTGCTTGCTTGGTTGGTTGGTTGGTTGATTGAATGTGGGGCGCTTGGATCTGCCTGAGTAGCCATGCCCCTCCAGCTTACCCCTTTGGAAGGTTGCACTCCTCGTCAAGCAACTGTCAGATTCCATGTTTTAGGACAGAGAAAGCCCACTGAAAGGGAATTTCAAGATGGCTTTTTGCTCCCGCTTGAGGCTGCAGGGGCTCAAGCTTCAGGAATATCATTCCAAAAAGCATTCCACAAGCGGGGTGGTCCTGCTTGCCGACGGCAAACTCCAATTCAGCCAGAAGAGAATCCTTTTGGCTTGTGTGTGCGCGTGGGCCTGGTTTCCCCCCGCAACCAGGTTGCAATGTCCTGGGCATGGCACTGGTGAGTATGGCCTGGGCCAGTTGCTTCCGTTGCTTAACTTTTGGGGCAATGTCAGCCCCAGGTCAATCATCACTTGGTGTCCCTACATCCCTCCAGCCAAAAACATAGAAGGATTGCCTTGGATAGCCACACCCCTGCTATCAACTGCGAGATATTGTCCAACTTGATTCGATATATTGTTTCAACCTGCGTTTCTTCAACTAAGGGCCACCTGAGTTTCTTCAATCAAGGATTGCCTTGCACACCGTGGCGGTTGAGGCTGCTGAGCATCCTTCCACAGCCAGAGGTGTCAGCAGCGATGTCTACCGACAGGTGGGATAGAACCGCGGGACCGCCGGAGAACGATGATTTTTTGACATGGGTTTCTCCAACTGCTGCAGTCAGAATAGCCTTGTGAATGAGTCAGACGTTCGATCCTATGAGCTTCCTATCTTTGAGTAGGGTGCCATGCCATGATTGGACTTCTCGGCGCTAAGCGTCCTTTGCTTGGCCTGGAATTTGTGCTGAGCACTCGAAGGATGGAGGTCAGCTTTGGGAAGGGATGACCAGAGGTTGATTACAGTTTGCTCGGGGATTGTGGCCTGCCGCTCCCTCGGAGCCCTTGACCATTTCCGAGCCTGAGACCAGTGATGTGTGGGCCATAGCAATTTCTAGAGCGGAATGAAGGGCTCTCCAGCTGCACAGCATCCGTCATTCAAGCTGCAAAGCGACTGTGTTGTACAAATCCAGAGGTGCCTCATCTAGAGAATGGCTTTTAACTGAAAGCTGCATCCACCTCTGAGACGTAGCCCTGCACTTGGAGCTCAGTTCCGCTGCTTTCCTGGAGGGCCAGCCTCCACCCCTACCTAAAGCCCAAGCAGTCAGGCTGATCCCCTCAGTCTTCCGGCGCCAATCCAGCCTCTCGCCGGCAAGGTCCCCGAAGGGTTTACAAGGGGCTTCGCCTTTGGGAAGGGCAAGGTGGCCCTCGATGAAGGTGTACCCCACGTTCTTAGGATTCTATCTTCTTGCCGTTTGCCGCCTTGGCCTTTCCATTGACACACTACTTCTGTTTATCGCTCGAGTTGTCAGCAAACATGCCCGTGGGAACCCACGTGTGCGCTTGATTGTGGAGATTTGCGCTCGGTTTGCAAGTTTCTCGCGTTTCATTGGTGACGTTGGGACAAACTCGTTTTTGTGAAAGAACGTGAACTTGATTTCTGCATATTTCTGCTGAAAGCCCAACAAATGCCTGAGAGCAATGGGCAATTGTGCAGAACATACACGCTAAGTACACCGTGTCCATTTGTGTGTCGAACCAGGGGGGGCATATTCTTTTGCTACAATGGAGCCGCTGAGGACTTGCAAATCAGTTCCAAAATGCGGATGCTTCCTGCCTTTTGTGTTCATAGGTGTCCTTTTTCGTTGATTTGGTTGAAAAATAGAGGGCCCTAGTTTACCTGGTGGTTCCATCAACTACCAGGGCCATGTTTTCCCAAAAAGGACACCTATGTTGGTGTTGGTGAGAGTGCTTTGCGATGCTGGCAGTTGCCAGACTGTTTCCAGTTGTGTTCTTCCCGGGGGGGACTTCTCGTATTTGACCTCAGCTGGGCGAGCATGTTTAATTGCCCCCGCACCCCACGGAAGGGCACGGGGCCGTGCAGAATTGAGTGAAAGAAGTACTGAGCATTTGCAGCATGGTCCTTTTCGGGGGTGAGGCGGGCTTATTCCTACATTTCCTGCTGAGAACAAGCAAGCACAGCCACAAGGGCGTCCTTTGCCTAAGTTGATGGGTGCACTCTTGAGATCTATCATGGAAGTGGTTGGTGCTTTTGGAACACTGTCGTCCTGTTGAAAAGTGGGGTGGGTGGATGGGTTGGGACTCGGGACCGAGCACAGCGGGCTGAGAAAATGGCGTCTTCACCTGGGGCTTGGCCCTGACCGGCCTTGTGGCCCTCACTGCGCTGGCGCTGGCCTGCCCCTTCAGCGTGCTCTGGGATGTGCCCCCGGCACGTCTCGGCGCCCCCATGATCCGACCCCAACCAGTTTTGGGACTCGAGTTTTGCTTGTGGCTTTGGAGGGGGGAAAAAACCGCCTGGAATCCACAGCCACAGACCCGCGAAAAAGACCTTGATAATTCGGAGTCTCTGGTCGCATCTTCCCTTGGCGGTTGAGGTTTGAAGGCAAAGTGATAGCGATTAAAGGGTTTGACCGAGAGCGGCTGGTTGATGACCCTCCCGTGCCTCACAGAAAGCTGAGAGGCGGGATGGATTCTAGAGTGAGCTCTCTTCGTTCGGTCAGGTCACCTGTCCTCATCTAGAATCTGTTTTGAACTAATAAGATTGTAGACAGGTGAGGAAGACAGACAACTCATGGTTTCGTCCGCCTTCATATGTCTACCTTGGGCAGCGGCTTAACCCTCTTTCCTGCTTTTAGGATTACACCGCCAGGCGAAGATGCCAAGAGACGGCTAATAATACAGGATGGCGAAGGAAGCCGTCTCTCTCTCTCTCTTACCCTCTCCGCACCTCTCACCAGCCAAGAAGAGAGGAATTGCTGGTGGGGAAGAGAGGTGAATGTACGGTCATTCCTTGGGATTCCACCGGCAGGCGAGGATACATATTCCTTCCCCAAATGCAGGCAACAAACGCACTTGGGATCCAACAGCGATGCATTGTGGATGAGCACAACTTACGAATCCCATCCTTGCATTCCCCGCTGCTACTTGTTTGTCAACGGACATTCATGTCATCCATGCTCTTTCCAGTTACAAATGATGTCCATTTCCTTGACCATTTATGAATCGTCTTGACTGTAATTATATTTTGGCAATATTTATACCGAGATGCAACCAGAGGTACCAAGTGATTGCTAAGAGATGCCAAGATCTATCATGCACTTGCCTTTCACCCAATGGCCATCAAGCAACACTACCAAGGAAGTAGTTGGGTGAGTGCGGATGGCATAACTCACTCCGTTTCAGTATCCCATCCCGGCTCTTACCATTGTGATCCAACTGGTCCAGTCCTAGGGAGATGATGGGTTGGGGATGGGAAAGGTCTGTCACCAGGTATAAAATGACACGATTAGCCATACAGAAGTCTACCGCATATCCTTGAAGAGGCATGTAAGTTAAAGTTGAATCGGTAACCTACAGAATGTGACAGTTGCTTTTGGACAAGGCGTACCATGGACCACCTCTTTCCCATACCTTTGGGGATTGGTTCCTGGTTGCTTTTTTTGCATCAAGGCATGCTCAGCGCATGTCTTGCCACCCCCGGAGTTTTGCACAGATAAGTTGGGCTAAAGTACCGCGTTTCTTGAGGCTTCCCAGTCTTGTTGGGCAGGGATAAGTTGCTCAGGTGATCAGCCTGGGCGTGCTGCTGAGCTTCAATCTGAGTGACCCGGAAGCAACACTAGCCCTTTCGACTCAGTCAAGCCTTTTGAACTTTTGAAGTTCGCCTGACTTGCCACAATACGTTGGGCCCTTGTGGCCTTGAACTTGCTTCTTGATTTCTATTGCTGCGTGCGCCATTCTTTTTCAGCTACTGGGGGGGGTGCAACCTCACCCATGAGAAGGTTTTTGCTGTTAGGGAGTCCATTTCGTACTCGATGTTGGTAAGTTGTCGCTCACCCACGTGTGCTGTTTGCTACTCTGACCAGGGTCTCTCCAATTCTGCCTCTGACCCGGCAGGGCACTGCTTTCAATTGCTGTGTTAGGTTTGCTGCCCTCCTGAGATACAGGACTCCACAGACAAAACAACAATCTCTTTCGCAATAGCACTGGGCAAAAGAGGGAGAGAGCCAAAATACTTTGGTATCTTGTCCGGAGAGTTGTTGATTTGAGGCTTCGATGGATGCCCGGGAACGTGGAAACCCTGTTATTTTCGCGCAGTTGGCCGCGGATTATTTGCGCACCTCTGCTGGGGCCTTGATTCCGTGCAGGCAATGCGGCCCTTGTCAACATCCGCACCTCGCTTGCATGGAGGGGGCATGGTGCACAATTGGCATGCGAGAGCCGGATGAGAAGGGCAATTGTGCGGCCTTAAATGCGGACAATGTGTGACAGTTCGGGCTATAGCGCCACGCCAATTGGTAGCTGTTAAAGTCCGCATGCATACGAGGGTGGTGCAAGTAACTTCGCGCACAGGAATCATATCGCCGTCAACAAAGGTCTCTGGCCTTGCGAATGGCAGTGCGTGTTTGGCAAAAGTACTTTACTCCTCCATTCCCCGCTGTGCGCAGGGTGCAACAGGAATCTCATGCACGGGTCGAAGAACTCTTCTTAAATGGGTTTTGCCCTGACGAGGGGCCCTGCCTTTGAGACAACAAATGCCATTTGGGCATGATGAGTTTGGCCTGTCTGGGTGTTTCTCAAAATTGGGAGGCCTCATTTGTTTCAGTCCTGAGTCCTGGACTTTTTACTTTTTGGGAAGACCATTTTAGTATATTAACAGTTCACACTTTGTTTGGCCAATCCACTCAGGAAGTGAGCTATTGTTTTTGTTTTGTCAACATGAAGCCCCGACCAGTTTTCCCTGAGAAGACAACCCAACCGGAGGTTATTGAGCACCGCAGGCTACGGCAACGGTGGCCAGGTTTGCCAAACCAGGCGTGGAGGGAGTGCCGGGCTTGGGGAATTGCCTTTGAACCAAGGCCGCAGCCTCTCTATATGTCATATACAAATAAGCAAGCAAATAAATCAATAAATATATATATATATATATATGCATATGAACGGACTCAGCGTATGTTTTGACTGAGAGGGGGGGGAGTGTGGGGTTTCTGAAGTCGGGGGTGAGGCAAGCTGCCTGCAGTGCTGCGATAGGGGCTGTCACTTGGCAACTTTCCATGCTCAACAGCATTCAGAGGGTGGACGATGTGCCCATACCAGCTTGTTACCCAAAATGCACCTTGGATTTACAGCTGCTTGGTTATTTCACAGGATCTCACGTCGATGGGTGGGTAGGTTATGCCATGCTTCTGGGCGACAAAGCAGTCCACAGCCGTCACTGGCGCAGGGTCAACAAGCTGGTGATCATGATGTTCTTCACCTGCATGGCTGCCGGATACATGAATTGGGACGCAGGGCGCTCAGTGGCCATTGTCGATCCAGTTTGGATTCTGCTTGATGCAAGTGGTTGCCTGTGTCTCTTTTTGTGTTTGCGTTTGCGTCCGCGACATCTTCGTCTGCTGTTTGCGGCCGCTTCTGCGTTTCTGTCCGTGTGTGTGTGTGTGTCACTGTAACTGTGCCTGTGTTTGTGTTTGTGCCTGTTGTCTGCGTTTCCATGTTTGTGCGTGTTTGTGTGTGTGTGAGTGGCTGGCGGAAAGTGAGAGCTGGGCATTCCGTGCGCGGGATGCTAGCTTGCCTTCGGACTCAAAGTTGGGCTTGCCATGCTGTGCAGGCATTAACTTCGCAAGAGAAGCTGAAGCGGTTTCAATCTGAACTTAGAGTTTTGTTTTTTGCGGCAACGGGAAACGTGGGCCTTTGCCCCAAGATTTGACTGCGGTTTTGCGTGTTGTCCCTTTTGAACAGGCCCTTCCTAACTTCCCTGTCATCATTATCTATGTAATGCATGTTTATGTTTTGGGCGGAGCTGAGCTTTCCCACGCAGAAAGGAAGCTTGAGTCCAGGGGCATTGTCCAGCTCCCGTGGCTGCGTTTTGTTCTCCATGCATTCGACAGAACAATTACCAGAACCAGTGGCTGTGTGATGCTGCAATACCAAACAGCTTGGGTGGCTCAATATCAATCATCCTTGTGCCAGTTGCAGGTAGTGGTTTTCCTTGTTGAAGTGGTGCCACAATGGGTTACGGATTGGGATGGGGTTGAACAACCCATGCAGCAATTGCCTACCCCAGCCCCAATGTTCCACTGTTGTTTGTGTGTGTGTGTGTGTGTGTTTGTGTTTTGCTTCTTCTTCTTTTTGGTGTGTGTGTGTGTGTGTGTGTTTGCATGAATGCTGGCCAAACAGCGCTGACGTTGTAGGCAGCCCATCCTTCGGCTGCCGTATTTGCAGATTTGTTTGGTGCTCCAGCTTTATAGGGTCTACTTGCGTGATTCACGCCATGCGCAGCTTCTGGTGGTGCTTGGTTGCCCTAGCAGTTTGGATTTCTCACTGCAGCGGTTTTCTCCGTACCTGGAGTACTCGGCACTTGCGCCGGCCTCAGGGGATCATCTCGCCATACATGGACGGAGCGAAGTTGCAGACCAAGTGGCTGATTCTTTGCCCCGTGATCACACTCGCAGCAGTGCCCCGGCAGCAAGCTGGCGCTTAGCGCAATGAAAGGACATAGCTCAGTTCAGTGCTCGGCATTCAGGGCATTCCGTGGTTGCTGACATTCGAGGTCTTTGGGTCCCTTTGGCATCTGGATTTCCAATAAAACCTTTTTTTTCCGCTTCTTGTACGGGGTCATCATGAGCAGTCATCAAATCACATCGCGCATTGACCCTGGGTAGTTGCAACTTTGTTCTTCAGCCCAGCCTACAACGCTAGATCCCAAAGAGGAGAAACATCTCGCTGCTCTCATCATTGGTACTCGGCACAGCTCCTGGGAAGTAGAACAAGTTTGGATGCAGGCTTTCGGTGCCCAACCAATCAGCCTCGTGCACTGTCATATGGCAAGCGGTCAGAAATGCTGTTCTTGTGACTTTGAAGGGGTGTTCGGAATTTGTTCGGAATGACTCCCTGGCTTTTGATTGCTTAGTGTTTGTTTCAAGGCGGGGCGCGCGAGATTCAAGCAAATCCCCTGGTCAGCGCTAGCGCGGCGATAGCTTTGTTGGGTGGAAAAAGTGGTTGTTTGCAAAAGCTGGTTTTCTAAAAGCCTGGTTGCTCAAAGTCTGTACGGTTCCAGCAGGTTCTGCTGTATGGTTCTAGCATCATGGCCCAGGAGCACGTTGACCATTCCATTGCACGGGTGCTGTGTTGCTATTTGGCTGCCCAAATCCAAAGCTTTTTTGCGCTAGCCTGGCGCTAGCTCGCACTGGCGCTCGCGCTAGCAGTGGGCCCATTGTATGGGCCATGCTACAATGGGCCATGCCCCCTTGGAGCAACATCCCCAAGCCGCATCAGCCTGCAGACTCCGCCATCCCCAAGGCCACTATTCTTGAAAAGAAACTCGCAAGATATCAGGGAGAGCTTGCGTCCTCTAGGGTGATTGTTCAAGACAATGACGCCTCGCTGGAGCAACGAGCAGCGCTCGTGACAACAAAAGCAACAGTAGTAGCTCAAGCTCTTCTAGCTCCGACTGAAAAAGCCGCGGGCTAGTGCGCCTGCCACACAATCTGCACATGTGCTCTTAAAAGCAATTGCGCCGCAATGAGATTGAACCATACGCCCGCTATGATACGGGCCGCTTGGAAACGATAATTTCCAAGCAACTTGGGAAACAACGTTTTGACAACCAGCCATATGGTCCAACGACCTGGCGGCGGAACGAATGAGTAGCATGATCAGCCATCTATTGCAGGATTTCCACTGGTACCAATCTTGTCAATTTTGGCGCGCCTCCTTGGTCACTCCCATCGGGGTATGTCGGCTTCAGTGTCAAGTGCAAATCCCATGGCCCCATTAGATGCAAGCATTAAGACCTTTCTGCAATCACGAGTTTGCGCAGAACACGTCCAGAATTTCCAGAAGAAAACACGAGGTGGGCATTGCAGGAGTCGTGGCCATCCCAAAGAGACACGTACCAATGACATGCCAGGTTTCATTGGAATCCTGCAGGAATGGTGTAAAGGTGCAATATGGAGGTTGGCCTCTCCCGCTCCTGCGGAGTCTTCCACTGGGGTCGGGCCAACCCTCGTTCAAGGCTCAGGCAAGGAGCCGCTTGGGGTCTTGCCGATGCCAACGCACCGGGCCTGAGGTGGGCATCACCTTGCACATCAAAACCGGGTACACACAGCTGACGGGCCCACAGGTCCACGCGCGTTAGCTTTTGCTCGCGTTGGATCTCCTTAGGGCCTACCAAAGGGTAGATGTGTAGCAAATGGTCCAAGACCCCCAATAACCCTCTTTCTCTTTGCGGGCCTGTGCGTTGTTGGATTGACTCGTAGTCCTGAATTGCTGTGTGCTTTGGGATGTGGTCCTCGTTCTGTTTGCGAGAATTCGGCCTTGGGTTGCACCGGAGCTTCGTTTGGTTTATTTGGCATGCAACGATTCAATCCAGGCCCTGCAGTTGCCTTTCACCCGCAAGGTCCTGAAAATGAGTGATTGTCTCGGGGCGTCGGTCTTGCCAGGAAGGCATCTTCAACGCCCCTTGTATCCCGATCATTCCAGGCGCGGCCTCGCTGTTTGACGCTTGCTCTTGGTGCTGTGGACTCACCTCGTGATTCGGCGCGCCCAGGTGTTGGAGTGGAGGAAATGAGATGTTGTTAACAGCTAGCAGTGTTGCTAGGCGGTTTGGGGATGCAAAAAGGGCCAACCTTTCCTGGACAGCGGTCTTAGCATATCCGTTACATCCCTTGGTCTGTTTCACTTCTCCGCTGAGCCTTGTGCCGTGACAGCGAAACAAGGCAGCGTCCAAAGATGATAGGCCAGATGCGGACAGTTCCACAGCTTTTTTTGGAACTGTCCTTTACTTGGGCTCAAAAGCAGACGCAGCTTTCCATAAATCACCAGATGGCTTCATTCTGTTCCTCGGCAATGACCAAAGCTAAGCTTAGGCTGTTGAGAGATGATGATCATGAGCTGGAGCTGGAGCTGCGGCGTGGGAAGGAAAGGTATGTTTGCATGATGTCCTTTCTTGCAGCTCAAGAACCAAAGGGATAAGATAATAAAACCATTGCAAAGGCACAACTTGGACTGGATGTGCACAAGAATGGAGCAGCTTTCACGCTGCTCGCCCTTCTCCATGCCTGGATCCCAAAGCCTTGCCACTCGCCCAGCCCTCGCCATCTACGTGAATTCCACGTTGATGGCTGGCATCAGCTGGGACAATCACTTGGTGCCTGGGCTTGGCTTGGGCAGAGTGGGCCGGGTGCTGTTTCACCGTGCTAAGGGCAATGATGCTGGCTGGCAGGTTCAATCCGGTATAAGGAGGGGGTTGTCAACTTCATAACTCTGGGACGCCGTGCAAACCAGACCACCCCTGATTAGTACTATCCTCCGATAATTCCCAAGTTGACACTGCGAGCGTGTGTCCATCAAACATTTCGGCACATGTAGGGCCAACATCGGGCCGTTCGAGGGGTAACTTAGCACAAGCAGATTGATTCTTTGGGACTGCTAAACGTTTGACTTTCCCTGATCTAGGATGAGTTTGTTTCCGACTGAGGTCTTGCTCGTGTTGCTTGCAGCGTGGCTGAGCATGTACGCCGTCTACCCCTTCCTTGCGCGCCCCGCGAGCCTCAAGGCAAACGTGGCTGGGGGGCATTTGCCATGAGCCATGGAATTGGTTTGTGGGAGGGGCTTAGCGCGGGAATAATTCCCTTCAAACTGGGACATGACCCCGAAAAAAAACATCAGGGGTGTATCAATTCTGGGTCCCATAGAAGAGCAGCATCACCTACAATTCATGACCTGCTCCTAGAGAAACGCGGGCGTTTCAAGAGGCAAACTTGTCCTTCCACGCTTCCGGTACTTTGCTAACTGACGTGCTGTGGGGGCACATGCATACCTGTTGCTTCCAAGAAGGGCCATAGGGACAAGTCCCACACCTTATCATTGGTTTCCTTAGCTGACTGTTTTACAGCTCATGTGCTTCCTCCTCCGAAGGCATATCTGCACCGACGCTGGTGAATCGTTGAAAACTCTTCTTGGGGTGTGATTTTCGGCTGGTGCAAAATAGGGTGTGCGCAAACCGGCTCAGCTTTCATTTGGAGCTGGTAGCGCCCACAGTCCTCACATGTACCATGGTCAAAGCACTCCTGCAGGCGGGGTTGGTAGGGACGATCATGAAATTTTGTTGTGGAATGTGGACAACCATCGTAAAGCATCCTATTCGGGGAACCGTAACCGTGACCCACATACGGAGCTTTGACCGTGGCTCACATGTTCCTGGTGATGCAAGACATATCCAAAGTTAATGAAGTTTGAGGTTTTCCCTTTTGTGGCTTTGGTCACCACAGTTTTTGACTCCGCTGTCATAAATTCCGGTCAGTGTTTACCGCTGAAGCAATCGATGCAGGTGTGCGAATAGCTTGGTCAGCGTCGAGGCGAGGGGGCGAACATGACAGTCGCAAGCATGCGTGTAGCCCTGGCACCAAACGTGGAAATGGACAGCAGGGACCGTTGGGAGGCAAATATGTTTTCTGAGCGCTCCCTTCCTTAGTTTGGCTTCCACACTTGTGGGAGGGAGGGCAACAGTTTCAGCGATACGGGCTGGTAGAACCTTTGTGTGACTTCCAGCAGCGTTGTGAAGATGATTCTGATCATGATCCAGTACTGCGTCGTGCTCATGAAAAACGGGCCAAGCTGCACCAGCATGTGTGCTTGAGCGCCTCTGGTCTGTATCTGATGTTTGCTCTGGCTGCAGAAGGCAAAGGGGAACAACACGCGTCAACACGCGTCAACGGGGTTCTTGCCACGGCATGTTTGACCCTTGTGGCCAGGCCGCGCGTTGTAAAGAGTGGGCTGGAGCGGTACATTTTCCATCTTAATTCACGGAGCGGCCCCCTTGTGGATGCTACAAGCACTTTTGAGCTCGGACAGGCAGAGCGGCACAGCAGGTTCATGCCATTTGCCAAAGCAGTGCGTCATAGCAACACGAGCCCCTGTTGGGTCGGATTTCTTTGATCTCAATCTTTCTTCTTCTTTTTTGCGAAATAGGAGAGTTACCGGGTCACTACTCACATCGTCACATGATGGTTCACGCACTTTCCGGGTAGCTGTTTGCAGCCTTGTGCTTTAAGCAGCTAATTGGGAGGTTTCAGATCAGAGCAGTTCCAACCACAGCGAGATGAGTAGATCAGCGGAATCAGCTCCTTTTTTTAGATGCTGCCTGCCCGGAGCTCTGTCTTTCAGATGAGTTACCGGGTCACTACTCACATCGTCACATGATGGTTCACGCACTTTCCGGGTAGCTGTTTGCAGCCTTGTGCTTTAAGCAGCTAATTGGGAGGTTTCAGATCAGAGCAGTTCCAACCACAGCGAGATGAGTAGATCAGCGGAATCAGCTCCTTTTTTTAGATGCTGCCTGCCCGGAGCTCTGCCAAGTCAACAGGCGGAGAATTACTTGATTGCTGGATTCTGACAGTCTGTGCTGGCAAAGCCTTGTCCATTTCGGGGTCCAGCTCTCTTCCTCCTTTGGGGTTCGCACATCCCCTTTCAGAGAAGTTCTTTTGGTGGGGTGATTCTGGAAGGGGACAATAGCAAAACGGTTTTTCCTTCGACGTCGAGCTGGGCTTGTCTGATTGCGACACCAGCCGTGACAGGGACGTCATTGCAGCCATGTTGGAGCTGAACCACCCACTTGACGCCAGCTGTTTGTGTGGTACCAGCTGCTTGTTTGGTTGAGTAGTTTATGGCGCTTGCGGCCTCGCATTTCCAACCGGTGCTGCCTGGTCCCAGGCTTGCTTATGCCTTATGACGATCGCTTCAAAATTGCTTGGCCGCCAGAGATGTCCAACCCACTGGAGGGTTCAATCAGCTCATTGTGCCCTGGCCATGAGCCAACATTTGCGACGCAGGGCGTTGGCAGCAAGATAAATTAGATCAGAAACGCCAGGTCCGAGATGTTTACTCATGACGGCGTTTGGACTTGTAGCCCCGTCCCCTTGGATGCCCTCAGGAACTGCCAGCGCTTTTTTCCCTGCAGGAGCATGAATTCCCTGTACAACTGAGGCTTCTGTGTCCCGCAGTCGCCAAACCTTGCCGCGCGTACATGTTTTGGCCCAAAAGCATTTGGGAGAATCATGGCAATGTTGCTTGCAACATGTTGCAACACCACAGGCAGATGGGACGAGCTTTCACTCCAGGTGCCACCGCAGCCAACACCGCACTGCGCTGAACTTCGATTCACCACGGCCATGGCCATGTAGATATTGAGTGGCTCGAAGGCAGGGGCACCAAGGTGGATTCATGAAGCCCCACACGACCCGCCAACAAACAGGGCAGAACAGGCACCTTGTGGGCAACTGTTGTTTTGGAAAGGCTGGTTGCCTTCCATGTTTGTTGGTTAGATGCGCTTTCGTAGCACTGTCTCGCACCCGTGTAGCTCAAGGAGCATCAAAGAGCACTGCACTAATCCCACGATACTCCAGCTTTTGAGCCATGCTCACTCACATCAGACGCTCAGGACATGCCGAAGAAGTTTCCCACCCAGGTGGGTGAAGGGGCACGCTTCCAGGTGCAGGACAAGTTGGGCGAGGCGCGGTGAAGTGCAGCAGGTTGATCCTAGCCAAGTGGGTGAAAGTCACCTTGTGCCCAGTGGCTTGCATCCCACAGAGACCTCGTGGACCCGTTACGGCTTCGTAATCAAGTGATGGGGTTTGGCCGCTGTTGACCAGTGCAACCAAACAACTCGCTTTGAGCCTTGGTGATTGTCAATAAGTTGTCGGCTCCTTCGTACACCCTGCAATTCCTGGCAGGGTTGTAGCCAGTGTCAGCATGCAAATTTTCGGCCTGCAACAAGCCTGTGTCAGTGCAGGGGTCAGCAAGCCTACGTCTAATCTTTGGCCAACCTCAACTCAAAGTCCAAACCTTGCCTGCCTGCAGGGCAATATCAACGTTTCATACCTCAGCTCGTAGCTTTGGTTTGCATCTTCTGCATGTGCATGGCACAGGGCTAGGCGGCAGAACTTCCCGAGCTTTGCAGGCATGGTGCCTTAAATTGCCCCAGTCTAGTGGAAATGTGGCACCACTTCAAATGGGGTCAAATGGACTGGGAGATGCCAGAATATGTTGTTTTTTACTTTAGCCAGACATACAGTGCCCCTTGTTGGTTGTTGTTTGGGCGGGTTCCTCCTAGAAACAAAGTGCTTCCCAAGAAAACTGGAGGTTTGGGTTTGAACCCGCCCCCACCGCCGAAAGCCGGCAAGCATCCAGCGCTTCTTTCAGAATGGCTTCATTACAGAGAGCATGAAGGGCTGTCAGTTGGTTACGATTGGGCAGGTTCATGCAAGCCACTTCCATCTTTTGCTATTGGCTATTGATTGTCAGCCGGCTACACATGTCCAAAAATCATTTCCTCGCCCTGAACACGGCGATCTAGGGTCCTATCGCCTTATCCTCTTATGTGTGGGGACCTGGGTTCTTGCGCACGCTGTTTTTCAGTGGCGTTGCCAACGCGAGGGGTCCCAGGACCATATAGTGGTAAATTACCACATATCGCATGGAAGTTTGCTAGATGCGGCAACCAGAGACTGATCCTTCTTTGGCATGCCAAGAGTTTTACCCAGTCGTTATTCAAGCCTCTGTCCCGCAGTCGACTTGAACGTGCCGCCACGATCCGTCAATCCCCAGTTTTTCCTCATCTCGTCAAAGCCCAGAGTTGAGGCTGAATTTGGCCACCATTTGGCAGTTCACCGTTCTATTGAAGCTTGGGATGTAACCGGGACCTTGCAGTTTCACAGGGACCTTGAAGGGATGACCCGCAATGAGTTGCTGACACCTCACGCGTCGGGCAGGGATGTTTCGGCGCGGTCTTCCTGGGCACCGATCAGAAGTGTAACTCTCCTGTGGCGGTCAAGTTTGAGGCCTGGAGTCGGTGGGATGAATCTCCTGCCCGCAAGCAACGTCCATGGGGTTTCCAACGAAGGCCCCCCAAGACGAGCCGCTTCCAATCGGCTTCACACCGATATTTTGGGGGCAAGTGGTTGGAAGGGCCCTATACAATAGGTCGGTAGGTTTCGGGCGCGTTGTGGGCAGGATGAAAACATTGGCAGCCGCTGTGTTTGCATCATGGTCAGTTCAAGGAAATGGCCCAGCCCTCAAAATGCAGCCCGTTTCAGGTTTGATTAGTGACGCGGATGGATCCCAATGCCACTGCCTGGTTTGAGCTCAGCCAAAGCGCGAGGCTCGCCATGAATATGGAGTGCACACAGCTCAAGCAATTGTATGCAGTTAAATCGAGACTCTCTTTTGACGATATGTTTGGGGGTTGTCTCAATGGAAACCCACGGGAGCCCAATTCTCAATGTTCCTATTTGGAGGCAATCCCATTTGGAGTGCAGGCAAACCTGGCAGATGTGTCGCCGCATGGCCTAGAGAGCCCAAGAAGCATGACTCGTTTGACCCGCGAAAGGTCAACTGCCAGTCACTGGCCCTGGTGCATCTCTGGTGGAGCTGAGTTTTGGAGAGAAAACCAACTCGAGGCATCGAACATTTGCGGCGCCAGGATTCGCAATGTGGCGCGCCAGGCAGTTTGGCGCCTGCGGCTCAGGCGACTATTTGGGGGTGTAGCTTGCTAAAAAAGGGACTCACCCCGCCCCCCCCCTCCCCCAACAAAAAGAAAAACACACAAACAAACATGATTTCCTTTGGTTTCCTTTTGAGCAACCCCAGAAAAAGGGGTTCCCGCAAAAAACATTCAGGCCGTCTTGAGAGACTGAACCTGCAGGCCAAACGATCCGCAACAGGTGGCGACTTGCGCACAAAAACAACTGGTTGATGTGGACACTCACCCCTGCTGGGTAAGGAACGTGTCAGGCATTCCTTTCATTCCCCTTCTACTCAAAACACCTCTTTCGTCTTGTAGCCACACATATAGCCCTCAAGAAAAAGCTTGAATAGGCCTGCGTCGGTCGCAGATATAGATACGTTTATTGGTCCTGCACTTGAACCACATTGCCGAACGGAGTGCTGAACATATCCCACTTCCCCATACCAGAACAGACCTGCACATATCTTCAAATTATGTAGCTGAGGGCTGAGCACAAGCTGCTCAAGATCATTAATGAGCCCGCGCGGCCTGGTGCTCAGAGTGCGACTGCTTGCCCATTTCACGCTTGGACCTTCCCGTGAAAAGGTCGAGCCCCTTTGGCGGTGATGCTCCGGGAAAACAAGCAACTTGATGGTGCCAGATCCTCCCGATAGTACAGTCACGCTCAAAAAGGTTTGCCGGTTTGCCTACAGGTAGATTGTTCACTGACTGCTTTCTCTCGATACTCCAACTATCGATGATTGTCATGGGAAGCTCCAGGCTGAATGCGCTCAATGACTCAACTTCCAATGCATCAATGCCTAGACAGGAGCAAGTATGTCTTGACAACTTTTAGCAGATCTTTTCATCCACCTTTTGGATATTGCATCTATCCAAGCAACAAAATACCAGAATCTATCAAACAAGTCTGCGTTTGGACGATCCCCTTGCGTGGTGTTCATGCGGCAGGCCACAGGGCTTTGTGGAGGCGGGGCGCATGTGGACCGCGATGCTGATCGCATACTAAGACTGTGGGCACCTAGGACTGTGTTCCTTGTATTGGTGTGTGTGTGTGTTGTTCTGGGAGTCCCATGGTGCGTGAAGTCCACTTGTTTGCAAAGGTCCCTCATTTCAGATTGGCGATCTTCATCACAATCCGACAGTTTGAGGTTCACGGAACTCGGAGACAGCCATGGCACCGCCTTCTCGCTGCTTTGTGTTTGACTTCTTGGCGGGCACGTGGCTCACGATGCTAACGCTGAAGCGGGCCAAGACGCGTGCGATGGTGCTGCGCTGTGGTAAGTCCAAGATGCCCTTCAGTTCCACTGGTGGGCAGGGAACCATCGCAGACAGTATTATTAGCCTGTATCTTCATTTGGCCGTTTTTTTCGTGCGTGCCAAAAACTGCGCGTTCCTTCAAAAAGCGCTCGTGCTCTCAAAAATCGCTCGGGGTGTGTATAGTTGCTGACAGGCTCCAGTCGGACCAACTGTCCCCCTAAGCTGCAAAAGGCCAAGCTACTTCAAGAAACACTGAATCCCAGAAAGGGTTTATTTGCAGTGACCCACGCTTGCACACACAAACAGTGCACATACAGCGCTGGCGCGTCTTCTTCGGCAAGCTGATGATCCTGCCCACGCTCGGGCCCTGGACACTGACGTGTTGACCGCGGCACTTCGCAGGGTTCCTTTACGGATCTGGGATCAAAAATCAAACAAAGGCCACCTACTTTGAAGGCTAGGGGTCCTCTTTTTGCGTGATATTCTTTCGAAAAAGCTGGATGCCGCAAGCGGTCAGTGGAGGAAGCAATTGCTCTGCCCCACTGGTTTCGGTACTGCATCAAACACTTTTTCAAAGTGCGAAAGGGAAGATTGATGGAAGAGTGACCCCGTCTACTCGTGCGGCTCACACGGCCGATGAAATCTTCATCGCTCCATGTGGCCGTGCCTCAGCCCGAAGCACGCTTGAATCACCCCTTTGAGACTTTGAGTTTCAGGCTGGCCGGACTCAAAATACGCTGGCACTCATTGTTCTCCAGTTGGTACTCCACCTGCAACCTGGGATTTGGGCAGGGCGTGCTTTCACACATCATGAGCGTGATGCTCCTAATCTCAGCCGTGTGACACCACGTGCATCATCATGTGGCATTTAGGCCGCAAGTAGAACAGCTTCCATTTTTTCTGATCACACAGGTAGCTCAAGGCACCGTACGACTCCTCAGCAAGAATGTGGAACAATTGAATGGCGGCCGCCCTTCACTCAATCTAATATGCTTTGAAGTTTCCAGCATGTGTTTCCCATGCGAAACGACACACGTCGCTTCACAGCGGGTGAGCCAAAGCCCGCTGCGATATATTGTCCGGAAAAATTCGTTCTCAGCGTGGTTTCCATACTTGACAACCTCTAGGATTTCTCGGCAGTTCGCCTTGGTGGGAAGCAACTCACAAACAGATCCCCACGCCACCCAAGATGAATCCAAGTTGCCGGCACCGAGGCCGGGTCAAGCTCTTTGAGGACATCCCGCAGCCAGGAAGCCAAGAGAGCGCAGTCATGTCCTTTGCCTAATCCTCGAGGAAATTTGCGCAGCCTGAGAACAAGGAGGTGGTTAATGTAGAAACGCTCATTGCATGTTACACGTTGGATCAAAATCTTAAAATGTGTTGGTGAGGAGCGAGGTGATCTTGAGCTCCGCCTTGCTAAACTCCTGTATGCTTGCGTTTCGTACTTTCTTGCTCTGCCCCAAACATGGCACCTCACAGCCAGAAAGATCAATGTAGATGCCTGGCAATCTTTTCCATAACCTGCAATTGCGTAAGTGTGCGCTATGTCAATCTTGATCTGGTTGGGGTCATCACCAAAGGGGGCCAGCTCTCGAAGTGGTGCATTTTCCCTTTTGAAAGGTCTGGGCACTGTCAAGTGCGAATCCTTGCTGCATGTCCAGGTTGGCGAGGATGGGCCCAAATCGTACCACTCCTTATGCTTCGAAAATTTGATCCGACGATGATAAAAACATGCGCACGCTTCCACATTCTCCATGCGAATGCTAGCTATGTCTCTGGGTGGTCACAAAGGTGACATTTTCTGCCACTGCTGTATCCAGAACGGAGGCCAAACGCAGATCTCAGCCATGGCCAGTCCCCTTTCGTCCCCAAGCAAGTAACGAAGTACCTGTGGGATTGTCCATTCACCTCAACCTAAGCTGCTTCCAGCAGAGTCATGCATTGTTCATAGATTCACACGCATGCTTTCTACATGTTGAATGTGAGCCAAGACGCTTCAAAGCCGGTTTCGAACAAGCTGTTGAGATCGTCTCTGAGAGCCGCAAGAAGCTCCTTCAAAGTCCCCCCCTTCGGCGCGTAGTTTGCAGAGGGCACCACGGTGTACAGCGCACGCGTTGTAAAGGTGTGCCTTGGCTTCCCGTTCAAAACAAACTCCTCACACACACAAGTTAGTCGACCGTTGACCATTTATAACTCATTTTGCCCAAGCGCTTTGAAGAGTTGACCTCATTCTCCCCAAACCACGGCATCCCTGGCTGGAAAGATATCACAAGAATTGGTCGTTTTCCCTGTCCACGGCCCTCATCGCCATGGAGATACACTGGCAGGGTCTGCTGAGGGAAGGGCGGGGCAAACTCCAGGGCCTTCAAGTGGCGCTCCCAAAAACGCCCCAGCATGCCCCTAATTTCCTCGGGCTGGTCGATGGTCCGGCCACTCAGAAAGAAGAAGCCACTATAGGCAGAAGTGTTGCAACAAGTCTTTAGCCAAGAGCTCAAGTGCAAAACCGGCCAGTTAATCATGGCCTTTGGCCGGCGTGCAGACACCCTGATAGGCACACGTACTGCGCTCACCGGCACTTCCAGTGTCCTACCTTGGCGGTGTATGAGTTTGTTGATGTTGCGGCTTGCATTTCTGCCATGCTTGTCGTACTGAAAGCAGCTGGCAAGATAGTTCATTTTCTGATCTCGTGCTCCTCGCGCAACATCAAATCAACGTACCGCTGGCTAGTGCACAAGCGCCAACCTGCTGCCAAGAGTCCACTTTTCTTAAGTGTTTTCGCAGATCGGGCGCTAATCCGAGATATCGATTCAGCAGAAGCCTGAGGGACAAAACGAATCCCAAACGCAGTGTGTTTTAACGTGTTTCGCTGGAGACAGCTTGTCCAAGCCACCCCCTGCGCAAACATGTCGAACAGCTCATCGCAGAGGTCGCTGCTGGAGCTCTCATCATCCAGGTCGTCACCTGCAGCAGGCCAGGTTGGAGGTTGGGTTGGCAAAAGCTGGGATTCAGGCCTCGCTGAATTCGGTGGCCTGGCAACCATCCAACTTTCATTGAAAGATCCCATCCGTGCGCAACACTGCATGTGGATGGACGAAATCCTGCACCACTTTGAAACCATATGGGAAGGCATTGTTTGTTGGAATTTTCAGAAAATGGTTTCTTATAAGGTGGTGAAATGTTTCGTCCATTCATACTTGCATATGGCCAGCTGAGAATTATGTGGAGCAATGTTTCTGGCGCTCCTTTTTGTTGCCCTCCTCTGCGATGCGTTGGTCAAAATCGCCAACAAGCGTGCTTCGTAGCTTTGACACATGGTTGCATGCATAGTGATCACGGTTTTCTCCGAAATGAGTCCCCAAGCTGGCACGCTTGCTTGCTACCACCTGTGGGCAGACACCTATTTGTCAGATTCCTCTTTCTGATCATCATTCTTCTTGGCCCGCGCTTTCGGTTTGTTCTTTGTTGGACCTTTCTTAGACGCAGGCGCGCTCTTGGTTTTGGGGGTTCTGGGAGCCTTCTGCTTGTCGCCAGTTCCCTGTAAGGCTGTGGTCCCGGGCTTTGGGAGCATCGGCCTTGGCAAGAGGCCAGGCATGGCGGCAAGCTCTAGAACTGATTCAAATCGCTACACATTCTTTGCAGTGCAGATAAGGCACCGAGCCCTCAAAAGGATCGAATTCATAGTGACGTCAAGCTTTGTGCATGTGACCAGGTCGGCAAGAAGTGCATTTTTCCATTCCCTTCAGGGCGGCCATTCAACAGTTGGGTTGCTTAAAGCGACAAGCCCTGGGGCCTTGTGCACTCGTCGGGCGAGACAGCAGCAGTGGCCTGCTTGCCGGTCAGGGTCTCGTGTAGAGCTTCCATTTTCCGAAGCTGATCACCGATTTGCGTCAGCAGCCTTGTTCGAACAGTGAACAGTTGCTTACACCGTTTAAGCACACCCGCGCGCGCACGGAAGTCGCAACGACATGCGCGTGCTAGAACTAAACTAGGCTAACGAACAAAGTAGCGTACTAACCAACTAACAAACTCACCCACCCACCCACCCACTGAGCGTGAATCTCCAGCTCCTTCCCCCCCCCCCTCCCTCCCTCTCACCCTTGCACTCACTCACTCACTCACTCACTCACTCACTCACTCAATCACTCACTCACTCACTCACTCACCCACTCACTCACTCACTCACTCACCCACTCCCTCCCTCCCTCCCTCAACCAGCAAACTTACTAACCAACTGACTGACTGACTGGCTGACTGACTGACTGGCTGCTGACTGACTGACTGACTGACTGACTGACTGACTGACTGACTGACTGACTGACTGACTGACTGACTGACTGACTGACTGACTGACTGACTGACTGACTGACTGACTGACTGACTGACTGACTGACTGACTGACTGACTGACGACTGACTCACCCTGAGTGACTGACCTGGCTGGCTGACTTGACTTGACGTGACTTGACTTGACTGACTCACTGACTAACTAACCCAAATACATAATTAACTTTAGCTAGGTAAGCAAACTACGTAAAACAATTAAAACACAGCTAACCACATGAAGCTAGACCAGGCGAGACTGTGGAACCTAGCTGGCTGAGCGACTTACATGCTAGCATCAAAGTCGTAATCTCGAGCAGACCTTCAGACAAACGCGCAGCACGCACAAACAACAAACAGTACCAAGCATGGCGCTGCAATCACACACGCACACACACACACACACACACACGCTTCCTGGTGCGTTGCCAAACAACTAGCAGCAGTTCAACTAAATTCGCGGGCAAGCCCACGCCAGCCGCTGCCCAGGAACGCAGCTGCAGCTGCTGTCTCCACCACTGTCAAACGGTCCTGCACCAAGGGCCAGCAAGACATGTTGCACGCACAGACCAAGCCAACAAACAAACTCTACAGCGCACGCGTGTCCAGCACGTCGCGGGTCTTGTCAATCTTTTTCCCGAGAACCTCCACGAACCCTGGTAGCACTGTCACAGGGCTGGCGTTGCTCTGGAGAGCAGGGAACACAAGCCTGGGAGCTGCGTTGCAAAACAGTTTTATCGATCTTCTGAAGAGCAACTCTGAAGAGCCTAGCTGCAAAATGCGTGCTAACTGCGAAACAGTCGCTTAAATGACATGATGTTCTGGCTGGATGCCATGACTGTCGTGGGCTCGCTTGGGCTGGCGCTGGCAGGCTGGCTCTCGCGGGAGGAGGCGGAGAAGGCTGCGGAAGGGTTGTTGGCCGAGGGAGCTGCCACGGTGTCCGTGACCAGAGAAGCGGTGGGATCCTGGACAGAGTGCGTAGGTAGGGGGGGGCGGGGGGGGGGCTGGCGGGAACCTTTTTGAAGGCTTCCCCCAAACAGCGATCGATGCAAAAAAGTGATTTTCAAAATGGGAAAGGCCACACAAAACTCTAGCGTCCATCCAACACAAAACTCTCGAGATATCTTGCTTTACGAACAGCCTAGGCATTGCCCCGCCAAAGCCTGTGAACTCTAGTTGAAGGTGCCGCTTTGCGCAATGGAAGTGTTTTCTTGCCTTGTCAGATTAGATTGCTACCCAAGACCGCCCCAACCAAATTCTGTGGCGCCTCACTTTTTTAGAATGGCGCTTGTGAAGTGAAGGGCCCTTGTTTGTTGGCTACCCGCGAATCACTGTCGCCTTCTGCAGTGGGGGGTGGGAGTCGGTGTGAGCAGTCCCGGGAAGGGCGCGGACCCGGCGTGCCTCCACGTCGAAGCGCTGCTGCCGAGTTTGATTTTGCTCTTCCGTAGCACTCCAGCCAAAGTTCTCTTCCAGAACAATGCACACTTCTTCCTCTCCGTGAAGTTTTGAAATTCGGTGCTGGCCATTTTGCTTCGCCCACTCCACCGTCTTGTCGATCATTTTCCTTATAGTACGATTCCTAGCTCAAACCACACTGGACCCTGGATGAACAAACCTCCCCTGGTTAAGTTGCAACTTGGGAACTTGGACCAACCATATTTGTTCTCCAGCACAGACCGGCACACCCAGCCCCCTGTCTTCTCTTGCATGGACTTGGTGCTGGAGATCCGCTGCACAGCCACCTCAAATCTCCGTGCTCCCTCAGGAGCTTCTTCAATTCTTCTCCTTAATCGGGAGGTGTGGATGGATGAATTGCTGGCCATTCGATTGACACCCGGAATGATTAACTTGATGCAAGTAGCGGCCCTCCTCTGTCCCCCACATGGACATTGTTTCCGGGCTGCATTTCATGGAGCCGTTGGCTTTGGGTGTTGTGTACCGGCGCAACCGCCAATATATGGGATCCCGCCTGTTGTCGCGAGGCACCTCTTCCTCATCATCGTCAAGCCCCTCCAGGCAGGGTGGAGTGGGCGTGACAGACCCGAGGGCATCATGAAGATTCTGCTTCCTTGGTTGGCTCTACATTTTATAGCGCATAAGCCTGCAAATATGCAGATGCATTTGCTGCCAAAACACGGGGTAACCTCATGCTGCCCGTCTGGGGTAGTAAGGATTTGGACTGCGGGAATTGTCGCTTGGCTGGCGGTGGCCTGGTTGGGCGGAGGGGTCACAGGCACCACTTGCTCCTGAGAAGGGGTCACAGGCTGGCTCTCGGCAATGTCCTGCTTGGGCTCAGGAACAGTTGGTTGGCTCTCAAGCTGGGTTGCCGTGGCTGGCGCATAGTGTTGATTGAAGTAGCCCTGCTCGGAGGGCAGGGATTGAGTTGATTGCACATGGATAGGCTCCAAAATCGACGGTGTTGTTGGCGCCAATGAAGCCGCCTTAGAAGAGACCCTGAGAAAGACCTTAACAGAGACCTGAGCGGGGAAAGACCCTGAAAGCGTGGGGTGCACAGCAGTTTCGGGGGCGTGAAAACGGACCTCTGTTTCCACACCCCTAAGTTGGGGCAGCATCGCCAACAACACCCCCAGCATCACCAGCAACACCCCCAGCATCACCAGCAACACCCCCAGCATCACCAGCAACACCCCCAGCATCACCAGCAACACCCCTAGCATCGCCAGCAACACCCCCAACATCACCAGCAACCCGAGACCTTCCCTCCCAGCATCCCCAGCAACATCACCAGCATTTCCGGCACCACCGGCAGCAACACCCCCAGCATCACCAGCAACACGGGGCGTTCATTTTGTCTCCAGAGGGGGGTTAAATGAACGCACCCTTTCCCTCCCAGCATTGCCAGCAACACCCATCCAACCACTTCCGCATTGCCAGCACCACGCCTGCCCCAACAATTTACAAATGTGTTGAAGCAGCGAAAACGCTTGCCAGCGTGAGTCAGCAAACCCGGGGCGGTTGATTTAGCATGAAAAACATGCCGCATTGTCAAGCCTTGTCAAGCCTGAGTAGCATGACCCTGGTGCGGTTGCAGCTACTGTGAAAAAACAGTTTGGCAAACCCGAAAAGTGTGGTTGCCATGTGAGAGAGAGAGAAACAGAAAAGAGAAAGAGAGGGAAGAGAGAGAAAGAGAGGGAGAGAGAGAGAGAGAGACAAAGAGAGAGACAAAGAGAGAGAGAGAGAGAGAGAGACAGAGAAACAAAAACATCGACAGAGACAGAGAGACAGGGAGGCAGAGAGCCAGACAAGCAGAGAGACAGAAGCAGAGGCAGAGAGACCCTTAAGCAAATGAGAGAGTGAGGGAAGCCCTGACTTGAGAGATATGGCGGCCTGCATTACCCTCAACCAATCGTAGACCCTGAGACCGAGAGAGGGTTTGAGAGAGACCCGCTTGGCTTGAGAAAGATGTTGAAAGAGACCCTTAACTGTAACTACAGATTTTGCATGTTTCACATCCCTACACGAAAAAGGGGGCATGTGTCACACCGAGCTACGTCAGCAGCAAAAACGCCAGCCGATTGCTCAATGTGTGGGGCTCCTGGCGCTAGCATACGTGCAAAGTGCGATCACGCGCTGCGCCAGGCCTGAAACCTGATGTTCGGGCACATCCTGGAGAGCCTGGTTGCTCGCTGCGCGGCGAAGCGCTTTCAGGCGCTCCTGCGAAGCCTCAGACACGAGGCTCTTTTTAAAACCTTTGCCCCCTACACACTACGTCGTTGCATGTGTCAGCCGCTTTTGCTACCGGACGTAGCTCAACATTGCATGTGACAGACTTTGCAACGTGCTGGATGTTATAATGGCGAAGCCTGCGGGGGCAGGTTATCATCTCAAACCGAGGGGCTTTAATCTGCTCCTCCACAAACTTGCGCTTTGCGGTTACTTGCTCCAAGCGAGATCTGGCATCCAACTCTTCCACGGCACCAGCCAAAGTAGCACTTGAGTGCAGGCTCTGAGGCATGCACCTGAGAATTCTCGTGGGAACCCAAGTTGAGCCGCTAAGCGACAGAAATATTGACGAGTCTCGCGTGCGTTAGCATGAAACACTGCTAGCCGGGTGTGTTGGCGCGCAAACACAGTTATCAAAACTTACACTTTTTGAAGTGCGCCCGAGTGGCGGGAAATTGCGCCTCTGAGGCGGGAAAGTGCGCTCGTTGTGCGGCCTGTTTGTCCCCCTCACAAATTCCAGAAACGGCCAGAATCAGATCTAATTTCCAAAATCAGGACAAAGCCCACTTTTCCTGGACTTGTGAGCTTTGTCAATTAGTACGCTGCAAATCATGCAGCTCAGAGCGCAAAGCAGCGTCCCCCAGAGCCTGGGCCAGGCAAAGATTCAGTTATGCACGTGAATGCAGCCACCCGAAGGCCTGTTCTTGAAATTCTCGCTTGAACTTCGCCATGATAGGAACGCACTCGCGTGGCATCCTGCGCAGAATGTCGCAGAACATACTTTGCCAAACCCTACAGACCTGCCTGAGTTTTTTGCTGGAGTAAGCATACAGGAAAGCTGGTAGCAAGTCTGCTTCCTCCCAAAGGTCGCCCAAGGGAAGGCCCTCGAACAAATCCATGGCCGAAGTCGCAGAGTCACGCACTTTGAAGCGCAGGTCGCGCCGGGCAGGCCCGTCAATGTGACGCTGGAATGCTTGGAGCAGGCTCGCCCCGAATTGCCGTGGGTAGGCCCTCGGCTCGCATGTCATGATGGGACTGTCCATAATCAAAAGGCGCGGGTGCTCAATGCAACAGAAGCGGCGCGGAGGCACCAAGCTCAGCGGTGCCACAAAATCTTGGTTTTCCGGATCCATCATAATAGCGACCTCGATGGTTCTATGAATTTTCTTTTGGAGGTACCCTTTTTTGCGTCTGTTTGAAAGTCCAGAACCCATGCCAGAATACCCAGCCAGAGTACGGGTTGTGCGTCTTGATGTGAGCCGCTCCCGATCGCTCTTCGAGAGTCTGCCAAGGTTTAGATCTTCAATCTGTGCCATATTGGCCCAGATGATTGTGCGCTTAGGGCTTTGGCCTCCGTGATGGAGCATCCAAAAGAAGCACCGAAATGCCTAGGTTACAAAGGGGTGAACGCGAAGCACACAAGCATGCGTGGCGTGTAACGCATGTGCGCCCAATGCTGTCAATGATCCCAGCTAACATGGTTAAAGAGCCAATCTATGCGATCGTGGCGTACAAGTAATGAATTGGACGGTTGCTCGATGATGTAGATCATGTTCCGGCTGAGAGCAAGCAGGATGCAAAGCGTCATCCTGGGCCACAAGGTGTGGAATGTTTATGAGCTAGGGCCCCCATATGCTTGCAATATGTAGCCTAGGGTCCGGCTAACCATCTTGTTGGCGCCCTGGATCCATTTCAGGGCCCTGTTTCCACCAAAATTTATTTCAGAGCGAAGCGATGTTCCCCGCGCTGGTATGCCCCATGAAGAGCAATCTGGGGCAAACAGCACGCAGCTGTTTGCCCCCATATGAAGCAGCACATGTAGAACTAGCCTTAGGCAGCTCGCAAATCCACGCTCTGTGTTTGGATACTCTACTACTGACACAGGCTGGCTGCAGAATGCCGGCTGCACTGTTGAAGTCCATGCCCTTGGCATGGTAATCCCGGTCATAGGATCCCACCGCATAACCATTCCGTTTCCTAATTGGCGACAAAATAGTGACGGATTTGTGGGGGAAAAGCATTTACTCACCACCAGGGCGCCACTCGCGCGAGACTTCAGCTTGGCCGGAAAAGACTTCCAACAAATGATACTCGGGGCAAGGTGGGAGTTCTGTCCACCGCAGCAGCAGAACCTAGGAGAACGCACCAACCCGCATGAGTTGCGGTCTGCTGAGCACCGTGCCAGGGCGATGAGCACCTGGGCTTGCAGGCAAGATGGGAGTTTGATTTTGCCTATCTTGATACGCATGCAGCTTCTGTGGCTGAGGCACTTTTGGGCACTGCACTTGTCGAAGAGATTGCAACTCACGTAGGGTGTCCATGGCGGCAGGGAACCCGGCCCGTAATTGTGTCATGCAGCTGTATGTGCAGCTCCAATGCTCGCGCTGCAAGTGTCCATGCATGCGCATGCGTGCTCCAGCCAAACCTGTCAGACATAAGAACTGCATGCAAGCACGCAGTGATTGCATCGCTGCAGCAAACTTGCAAGGCCCACCTGCGATGGCAGCCCGACTTGCCCAGCCTCCGCAATCCCGAAAGCGTCGGGCACCTGGCACGTCGAGGGGTCGATCGGTTTTGAAACGTTAAAGGAGCTCAACCGCTGCTCTTGCAGTGCATGTTGGTTGGCAAAGCCAGTGCAAGGCGCACGCAGGGACCTTTCTTCTCTGAACCGCATGGGAGTATCGGAGTTGGCCACTGCAATGGCGGATCGAAACGGATTGCATGATAGCGAAGCTAACTGCACGGATATTTATGCTACAAGACAGGCCTGTGCCCCTAAGTGAGCGTGATGAGCACGCTCCTCGACGCTTGACTGTTTGCAAGCTAACCCCTCACAAGCCTGTGCTTGAGCTGTCCCGCGCAGCTTCAAGATTTGCCAAAAGCGCATCAGTTGGCTGCCTTGTAAGCCTAGCGAGCATTTACTGCGTTCATGCATGGCTGAGCTAGACTGAGCCAAGAAACAGCTTTTGCCTTTTCCTTGATCTCTTCCTTGCCCAAACCGAGGGCAAGGGCTTCCTTGGCTGCTTTGTGGTAGGCGGAGGACTTTCTGGATTGCTTTTGTCGTCGCGCCAGCTGTGCTGCTGTGAGCGCAGGCGGCTCCTGACGCTGATTGTTCTCTCTCTGAGGCTGGCTGCTTGCAGGTCCTTCGCGCCCTTCGCCTGCTCCTGCGACCCTGCTGCCTCCTTCTCCTTCTTCGCCTACTCCTCCGTCCACGCTGCCTCCTTCTCCTCCTGCATTTGCGCCGCTGCCTGCCTTGCCAGCCCCTTTGCGTCCTCCTTTGCCTGCTCCTTTGCGTCCTCCGCGGCTGCCTCCTCGGCCTGCTCCTTTGCGTCCTCCTTCACCTGCTCCTTTGCGTCCTCCGCGGCTGCCTCCTTGGCCTGCTCCTTTGCGCTCTGTGCCTCCGCGGCCTTTCGCTTTAGCTTTGCCTTTGCTGCAGCCTTTCCGCTGGTCTGCAGGAGAGATTGGTCTGACATGGTCGAGAATACCAGGTCGCGCTGGGTCCGATGACTGAGATTGCTGATGCTCTGCAGCAACTGCCGTTGCTTCTGATTGTTCCTCCCTTTCTGTCAGCGACTGCTTCTCTTCTGCTTTTTGCTCCTTCCTCCTTTTGGCAGATGGCTCGCCCTTTGCGATTTCTCCTTTGCCCTCAGCCTCTGCGCGATCCATCGCCTCGCTTGAACTTGCAACTTGCTGCGGGTTTGCTTGCGCGCTCGCCTCCTTGGATGCTGATTCTGCGTGATTGCTTTCGCGCTTTTTCGCAATCAGCGTGCGAAGCCTCTTCTCACAGCCTGCTGCTTCCTTTTGCTTTGCTGCCTCGCGCGTTGCCATCTTCGCTTTTTTGGGTTCCAAATCTGTCTCCTGTTCTGCTCCTAACTCTGCCTTCCTCTTGATTTGCTGCTTTGCATCCCCTGCTGATGCCTGCTCTCCTCCCTGCTGGTGCGCCGCCTCTGCTGCTGCTGCCTGCTGTAGCTGGCACGTGGCCTCTGCTGATGCGTGAGATGCTTTGTGCTGCTTCGTGGCCTCTTGTCCTGCCGCGCGCTCGGCGTCCGCCTTAGCTGCTTTTCTTGTTCTTTTCTGACGCTCAATCATTGCCTGAGATTCTGCTTGCACCTGTGCCGCTGCTGCTTTCCTTTTCACAGCAGTCTCCATCCTTGCTGCCGAGTCTCCTTGCGCACGAGCTGCTGCTTGCTGCGTCTTTTGCGTTTGCACTGCCTCTTGCGCGATCTCGTGCTCCTTCAAGCGTTCTTCGACTTTTGCTGCCGCTGCTTTGGCTGGGTTGTCTTCCCCCGCCTTCGCTGACATGGGAGTTTCTGCTTTGACGTCAGGTGCGGCCGGTGTCACTTGCTGCTCTGCTGCTGCCAGCGCTGCTGCCTGCCTCATTGCTGCGGTTGCTTCCAGGGCTGTTTGCGAAATCGTTGCCGCGGCTGCTGCTGTTGCTGGGGATGAGGACGGTGACGCTGATCCTGCTGCTGCTGGTTGAACAGAGTTGCCTGAAGCTGTCTTCGCCACAATGTTTTCTGCTTTAGCATCTTCTGACGCCTGCGCCGATTGCTGCTCTGCCTCTGCCAGCGCTTCTGCTTGCTTCATCGTTGCAGTTGTTTCCAGAGCTGCCTGCGGAATCTTTGCTGCGGCTGCTGCTGCTGTTGCTGGGGATGAGCATGGTGATGCTGATCCTGCTGCTGCCGCTGGTTGAACAGCGTTGCCTGTAGTTGTCTTCACCACGTCTTTACCTGGGAGGTGTTCTGCTCTGGATTGCGATGCTGTTGCTGCTGCTGCTGCTGCTGCCACTTGCTTTGCCGCTGGTCCTGCGATCTCCTGCTCGTTCGATTGCTCTGCATCCTCCTGCTGCTTCTTCATAAGTTTGGCTGCCTCTGCCAGCGCACGCTTTGCCGCGTCAGCAGCTGTCTTCTCTGCTCCCTTGCCTTTGTTTTCTGCTTCAGTGTCAGCTGCTGCTGGTGTCACTTGTTGCTCTGCCTCTGCCAGCGCTGCTGCCTGCCACATCGTTGCTTTCTTTTGCTGCGGAATGTTGGCGTCTGTTGCTGCTGGTGCGGGTGCTGTGGATGGTGACGCCGTTGCTGCTGCTGCCATCTGCTTTGCCGGTCCTGCGTTCTCCTGCGTCGCGGATTGTTCTGCATCAGCCAAAGCCTTCCCTGTCTTCTGCTGCGCTGCTGCTTCTGCCTTAGCCGTCGTCTTCATCTTGCTTTGCTCTGCATCCTTGTTTGTTTGCTGCGCCGCTAGCTCATGCAACTCTAGTGTTTCTTGCCTGTCTTTGTCTCTGGCAGCTTGGAACCTTTCCCTCCTACCAGCCATCTCAACTAATCGTGTTGGCTCCTTGTCCGGAGACCAAAATTCCTGGCGGAAGGGGTTGGCGTAATTAATATGCGGAGCTTTCATTGATGCAAAGCAAGCTCAGGTCAAACCACGGTTCGCCGGCCTTCTTCCAGGCGCTCTCCGCCGTGGCCAAGGTGGCCGCGGTGATAGAGATGTCATGCGTGTCGATGGGAAGGGTGTCAGCACTGTCAATACCTAGAGGTTGCAGCCGTTGCTTCAGATCGAAAAGCAAATGGGCTTGTCTTTTTTCTTAAGCTTTGTGGGGTTGATGGCAAATAAAAGGAAAACCAGCCTCATTGCTATAATTTGACGTTTGGTCATATTGAGTGTGCATGTCAGAAGTCAGGGCCCAGTTGCATGAGCTCACCACAGCCTGGCATGCGCAATGCTCGCGAGAGCAAACGTTAGGGAAGTGAGCGAGGGTCTTGAGTAAGTTTAGCTCCTGGATCTGCAGCTGCAAGAGCAGCTCCTCCTCCTTCAGGAGCTCTAGCTGCTCTTCCTCATGCTGCAGCGCGTGGGCTTCGCTGTCCAGGCCCTTCTCTTCTTTCTTGTCAGGCCCCGGGATGTGCGCAGGCCGGACCTTCTCGGTTGTGTCAACAGCATTTTGACCTGGGCAGTTCACACGCGGGCGGGATAAAAACATCACCTGCCGGACTTTCAGCTGGAAGGTTTGAAGATCAAACATCACACGCTGACAAGGGAGTGTTTTAGACCCTGGCTTTTCGAAGAAAAACACTTGAAACTTCAGATGGTTCAATATACCCGCGATGGACATGGACCTCTTTGCAAAGGGGAGCATGAACGAAGACAAACACCGACAGTAAAAAACTGGGTACTGGGGCGTTGTGACTTGTGACCCCAACTTGTGGCTCACAACCCAAAACAATCATGGCTCCGAGAGGGGCCCGGCTGTTGTTCCTTCCTGTGGCTCACAAAAACAACCGGTGTTGTTCATTGCTGCTGGATAGGCACTAGCCCAACCTCAATTTTCAGCTCGAGGGGCAACCGCCATACGGGCTGTGGTTTCCACACCAACCAGAGGGTCACAACAAAGATCGGGCAAACAAAGCTTAATATTTTCACGAAGGGGACCTCAGTTTATACCCCGCAAAAAAAGGCTATGAATGAAACCCACAAACAAATGGCTCACATGTTGCAGAAAGGGGGGCCTTGTTTTCCAGTTTATCCATCCCACAAAACAAGCAACCCGAACCAGTGGCTCACAGTCGGGGCCGTTGCAGTTCTTTTAGAAAGGGGTTGAATAATCAGTTCATCAACTCAACAAAATAAAGACCATAGGCAACCAATGGCCCGCAGAAGGGGACGCAGCTTTCATGAAGGGATTTGGTTTGCCGTCTATCCACCCAAAAAAAGGCCTGAACCATCGCTCGCAGACGGGGCCGACACAGAACAAACAACATAGTTGGAGACTGTAACCACTGGATCACAAAGGGGCCGATTCAGTATTCACAAATGGCTTATCAGCGTATCCACCCTTGTTCATCTGTGTGTCCACCCCTCGCAAAAAAAGGCAATAAACTTGCTTCCAACCCTGTCTCAGAAGCGGCAGTTTTCGCAAAAAAGGGGACCTTGTTTGATCAGCTTATCCACCACGCAAAACATGCAATTATATGCTCACCCCTGGCTCATGGCTCAAAGAGGCCGGTGCAGTTTTCTCACAACGAGGGACAACAAGGGGACCTTGTTTATCAGCGTATCCACCCAATAATTGTTTTCAACCCTCTCTCAGGGGAGGCACCCAAAATTAACTAATGGCTCACAGAAGCAACTAGAGCATTTTGTCGCCTGGTTCATGTTTCCATCGAGGGGCTGAGGCTGCATTTGGAAAGGGAACCTGGTACCCCAGTTGTTCACAAAGGGGCCCTGGTTTTGCCTGGACTCACAAACGCCTTTGTTTTGAACTTCAGTCAGCGGCTCAAACAAAACCGTAAGGGTGTCATCCTTTGTTGAGCTACTGTTGGACATCAAATCTTGCAGCCCGAAGAAGCGGATGACTTCTGCCCAACCCCAAGCGTGGTTTCATGGGGGACACAATGTTGTCTTGCAATCCGTTCTGCAAAGCGCGCCACAAACATTTGCCCCCCCAACAGATAAACAGCACGTGGTCAGAATTTGGGGGGTGTGGGGAAATATGAAACGGGGGGTTGCACGGGTCCCCCCCCCAAAAAAAAACAATCTTGGCTCAAAGCTGATCTCTGAACCATGGAGTGTCGATCCCACTGAGTGAGAAACCCTTTCTTGGCGAAGGTGTCACGAGATCCGAAGCAGCCACCGGACTGCAAGCGCCTGCAGGCAGGGCACGGAAGGGGTAAGCGATCGGGTGAGCAGGCCTTCTTTGGGATTGCCTTCCTTTGTCTCCAGGTCCTCGTCAAGCCAAAGCCGGCAGCATTCCATTTAAAATTTCAACATGGGGACATGGGGTCCTCGATCACAGGGTCTTCAGCTTCATCATCAATTTCCTCTTCAATGCTTTCTTGCCCCTCATCCTCCCATTCGGAAACTTCTAGATCTTCTGCTTCTTCTTCTTCGCCTTCGTCGCCTGGGGGGGTTAAAGGTGGGAGACTCAAAGGCAACATGTGTGGGGAGAACACGCAGTAAATTAGCAAAGTGGCCCATGCTAGAGAGCGAAGAGCCTGGTGGCACGTCCATGTCAGCTTGGATGAAGAGGGCACGGATCTCTGGCTCTCTTGGCCGGTGGGGTCTCTTGGCAATGCGGCTAAACAAGGCCACAAGGCGTCTGAGGATCCAAGCTTCCGTGTTCACAACACCACCTTAGATGGTAGGGCATGCCAGACAACCGGGTCAAGATGCACCTAAGGTTTCGGCGTGTGGGCATTGGCCGCCCTCTGGGGCGAGCATACCGCAAGAACTCATCAACAGCTGCCTGGAGCATGTCAATGGAGACTCGCAAGCCTCGGCGCGAGCAAGCATCTGCAATTCAGGAGGGGCTTGCTTGCAACTTGAGAAATTGCTGCAAATTTAGCAGGGCAGCCCATGTGTCGAAGAACCGGGCTGATTACGTTGGCGTTGTCAATCAGGGCTTGCCGGTCCACTACTCCCGTAGTCCAAGCCATCTTGAGACCGCTTGCATGTTGGACTAGCTCATCATCTTGTTTCCACAGGTCGACAACCCCGGCCACAACAGGGTTTCGTAACATGGCAGCCTCAAAGATGTCGCTCAGAGCCGAAAAATGCTGGTAATCCAAGTTGTGCCAAGACAGCAGGTATCCCCATGCAACCGGCAAAGCTGCCCATAACCAGCCAGGAATTCCTTCTTCAGACATTGGTTCGCCCCAGCAACGTACCTGCGCCAGGTGGTCGGGCGGCGAGGAGCTGTGCAACACACAAGCGGCGCACAGTGGCGCACGCCAGGGCGGTCAAAAAGATGGCATACCATGCCATACCGCTTTGAGCTGGCTGCCGCGGCTTCTATGCATGCCATGGTTCACACCATGTCCCAAAAAAAACGATCGTTTCAAAAAAGCGCTCGATTCATCAGAAAACGCTCGAGAGAGCAGAAAGTGTATCAAATACTGGAACTTACGCAAAATAACGCTCATCCGAAGATGCAGGAGCAGATGGGGCGGCAAGCGAGGGGAGAGGGAGAGAACGAGGGTGAGAGAGAGAGTGTGTTGTTGTTTTTTTGAAGAAACTTTTTACTATTTAATTGACGCTGCCAAAGGCGCAATGTGCGGCCTCCTCGACCTGCCCCGCCTGCCCCGCCTGCCCCGCCGGCCCCGCCGGCCCCGCCTGCTCCTTCGGCAGGTCTTCTTTTTTGGCCGCATCGGCTCCTTCACCTGCCTTGCCCGGAGGCCCAGGCAGTCTCCGTTTTGCCCCCCCCCCCCTCCACACGACATGTTCTCCAGCATGGCCGGCCTCCATTTGATGAAGCAATGAAGCATACGCGGAGACACTTGCCACCCCGGCCTCCATACCAGTTTGCTCCCAATGCTTGCGTTTTCTTGTTTGCCTCGATTTTTGGATAGGCAGCCTTGCTGAAACAGGTTCAGTTGGGGTTGAATGGCATGTGGCATGGTTGCCAAATCTTGTGCTCAAGGGCCAAAGCTGCATCGACCGCAGATCAGATTAATTATGTTTGGCATGCTTCTGACCCCAAGCTGTAAACACCCTTGCTGTTGGCAGACAATCAGGGGAAAAACAAAGTAATTATATCTCCCTTTTCCTAGGCATGCGCTTGAGATGCCCGAGTGGCCTCAGCACAGAACCACACCGGCAACGGGGCCGACTGATTTTTCAGCGCCTCCAGCTGTGATCCCAGGGCTGAGCACGTGCTGCTAGTCCCACGGTGCGTCTCAGTTCGGGACCCCACGCCTGAGGTCATGGAGCTCTTGGGGAAGTCCGTGCCCCAGATTGGATAGTCGCGCGGTCAAGAGGCTCAGAGGCATTTCATTCAATTCTTTCTACAGCCGAATCTGTTCAAAGAATCCCTTGCAGGGAAGAGGGCGTGACTCGTTTAGGTCATTCGCAGCACCGCTTTTGCTTTATGCCTTGTGCTCTTTGCACGTGATTTTGCAAGTCGACTAGTCCTGAATGACTCGGATGCCAGCATCGTTTCCCAGATTTAGAAGCCCTGGGCTCAGGAGTAGTGAGACCATCCCCAACAACATCCACTCAGGCTTCCTGCTTCATAATTGCTCTTATTGTTTTTGTTTTGCAATGTTGGGCATGGTGACTGACTGATCACGACAGGTTTGGGGCTCGCAAGGGTGACACGAGTTGGATCAAGGGCGCAGCTCAATTGCCAGTCCGGAAGGTCATTGGAGCAGTGCATGGAGGACCTCGGCACTGGGCGGAGGGGGTGGGACGTGACCAATTGGGCAGGGAGCGGGGGCCGGAGATGCAAATCCCAGAAGCACTGGTTTTGGACATGCCTGCGGCTTCGCAAGGACAGACCTCAGGCTGGCACTCCATGTAGGATGCTGATTGCTTAAATCTTCCTCTTGGCTACAGAGATTTCACCGCTCTTGGCCCTATGGGATCCAAAGCTGTTTAGTTCAAAGCCTGTGCACCTTACACGGCTGGCCGCTTTTTCAAGGGGCCGACCTTTCAGGTCCAGCCTCTGCGCTCCAGCACCTGTCAATGCTAGAGGGGCATCCGCAGTACCAACGGCCGACGCTTGAAAAAGGGGTCATGACTGTCATGACTTCCCTGGGCGATAGATTTGACATTTTGGAACCTCGCCTTTCAAGTGCCATGAGTGGATAAGCCAGGGAGGAGCTCGCATGTCTAGCCCACGCTTTCCCATAGTGGGGCCAGCCAAGTAGGGCCGGAGGTTGCTTTGTCACCTGCAGGTGAAAATGCCACATAAACAGCCTACACCATGCAACTACAGTTCCACCACAGGGAGTAATTTGCCGGTAGGCGCTGGCAATGACCCAATCTTGCGATGGGCCAGCGTTCAGCGGAAGGTAGAACATGTTTTGTTTCGAAGCTTGGCCGCTGGAAGGTTCGTGATCCAGGTACGTAAACGCCAGGCTGAACATACCAACATTTATTCATGTAAAGGTACGCCTGGGGTCTTTTTTTGGGCTGAGCAAGTGGTTGCAAGTCACACTAGTTCACACTTTAGGTTTGTTGGATCCTTGCAACTATTGCCCTGGTAACGAGCTGTGTGAGACGCGCACGCGCTCCCGCACACGCACGCACACGCACGCAAAAGCGCATGCATGCGCACGCACGCACGCGCCCAGACAGCATGCAGGCAGGCAGGCAGGCAGACAATCAGACAATCACACACAGACAGACCGAGAGACAGACAGACAGACAGACAGAGACAGACGGACAGAGAGACAGACAGACAGAGAGACAGACGGACAGAGAAGCAAACAGACAGAGAGACAGACACAGAGAGCCGGAGACAGACAGAGACAGACACAGACACAGAGACAGAGACAGAGACGGAGACAGAAACAGAGACGGAGACGGAGACGGAGACGAGAGAGAGACAGAGACAGAGACAGACAGACAGGCACACACACAAGCCAACCAACTACAAGCGTGTCCGTGCATTGATGTTGAGCAAACAATTGTCGCAGCTGCTGACGGACAGCGCCCCTACACTGGCGCACCCCTTACTGGCACCCCTTTCACTAGAATTCACCGGTTTGTCTAAGATAGCTTCTACCACCCCCACATCGCAGGGCTCGTTTAGGAACCTGGTGCTGAAATTGCCGCGTTTCAACGGCAGACGGTCCCTAATTGGACAAACCTCCATATATGGTCACCATATGAAGCATATTTACCAGGTTTGCAGATTTCAAATAGAGCGCTATGTGTGAGTACCCGCTTCGCCAGGACTGCAAGGGCAAGATGGACCCCGTCAGCGCGGTGCCGCGTGGGCAATAGGCCAACAATACGAGTTTCCAGGAAACAGCCAGTTGTCATACTACTTATTCTGTTCGGCTTGGGGATTCTGTTTCAACTTCCGGGAGTGTAAACACGGAGGCACAAACGACACAAGATAGACCAGAGTATCCTTAGGGTCGGCTCACATGTGCCTCAACCTTTTTTCTGAGCTGACTTGAGAGCTTTAGAGCCTCCAGCTCAGTCCGCCGACATTGTCCTCTCCATCTTCTCCTTCTTCCTCTCTCCCTTGTCTCCTCCCCCGCGTGTTCTGTCGTCCTCTCTCCCTCCCTCTGCTCCCCATCCTCCCCATCCCCCCAAGCCTCTCTCTCCTCAATCTCCCTGTCTCTGTCTCTCTCTATCTCTCCATCTCTCTCTCTCTCTCTCAGTGTCTCTGTCTTTTTCTGTCTCCCTGTCTCCTTCCTGTCCACGCCCCTCTACAGAAAAAGGGCACCCTTATTCTAACCTCTCTACTGGAGGACCTGGTGTCTCTCTCTCTCTCTCTCTTTCTCGCTCTTTCTCTGTCTCTCTTTCTCTCTCTGTCTGTCTGTGTCTCTCTCTCTCTCGCTTTCTCTGTGTCTCTCTCTCTCTCTCTCTCTTTGTCTGTCTCTTTCTCTCTCTTTCCCGCTCTCTCTCTTTCTCTGTCTCTCTCTCTCTCTCTCTCTCTCTCTCTCTCTCTCTCTCTCTCTCTCTCTCTCTCTCTCTCTCTCTCTTCATTGCAGTGTCACGTCCCCCTGAGTTGCCTCGATGTCCGGGCACTGCCCCTTCATGTCCCTGAGCTGTCATCTCACTACTGGCTTTCTCCTTGGTTTCCCCTTCATGTCCTTTTCACGTTTCCCATGATGTCCTGGCCATGTCCCTTCCATTCCCTTCAGCTCCCCCTTCATGTCCCTGTCATTTTCTCGGTATGTCCGCTTGATTTTCCATGCATGCCCCGTTCTTTCGCTGCGAGTCAGTTCCCTACATCTCGCGTCGTGCCGATTGGTTGCCTTGTCCTTTGTTTCCCTTTCATTCCCCCTGCATTCCCCTTTGTTTCCCTTTCATTTCCCGTTGCCTTCCTGTCATGTCGACTTCCTATTTCCTCTCCTCATTTCCTTGCACTGCCTTGCATTTCCCCTGTGCTCCCCAGCATTTCCCGCAAAAAAACAAAAAACACGGTTTTTCCAGCGGAAGAGCCGGCAGGGGGATTCGAGCCTGGGACCCCTGTTTGGCGCGCGACACTGGCTCCCCAAAGGCTACGTTTAGTGGAACGTCATCAAATTACCGCGCGGTACGTGTGGGACTCTATCCTCTCTTAGGTGTCCGACACGCCGAGCAATGTCGGCGGATTATGTGGCTGCAGCTCCCCAACTATGGATGAGAAGGAACGCTTAGGAAATCGGCGACTATCTGTGAATCAGCCCTGGTTGCTCACCTGCACCTTGCTCGGGTCAGGACTTATGCTGCTGGATTTCACGCATGCACGCACACACACACACATCCGTATATATATATATATATATAAATCTGTATGTGTTTCATCAGATTCTCAAGGGGCACGTGCACTGATGCGGGCACTAGGATACAGACGCAGATGCGGATGGAACTTACGGATCAGCGCCCTTGGTTCAGACCGTACCTCCCTGCAAAGATTCTAGGAGCGGCCCCGTTCCAACCTGCACACACGCACGTGACGTTATATGGGAATGACAACCTTTACAGGGCGTACAACATTGTATAGAAAAAATGACCCCTTAGCCAGGGAATGCGATCAATCAGTTGGCTGAACGCGTTCCTTCCTGCTTTTTGCGAGCAGTCTTGTGATACTCGGCTGTCACTATGCTTCTGCCCCCCTCCTTGCATTGTTCATTGGCCTTGGCAAGCTTGATGTTTGATGGTTCTGGGGCTGGGCATGATGGCAGTTAGCAAGGCACACGGGTCATGGCATTTCAGAATCAACAGTCCCTGGTCCCCGCAAAAGAGATTTGTCCAAAAACTCGTTCTGAACAAACCGTTGGCCCAGCCCTGCTCCACCAGCTTGTCAGAAGTGCCGAGTCACCAGGTGCTGATTGTCAGGGCCTTACAGCCGAACTGAGTCGCACTGTCACTCGTGCGACGCGCTGGGGCCATGTGAGTTTTCTTGGAATTTGTCCTGGTGTCAACACACATGAAAGAAAGCAAGCAAGCGGGCTTTCAGCACCAGCACTTTGTTGGGCTTGCTTGCAGGGTTGAACCGAATCTTTTGGGTACAAGTACCAGTTGAGGGGGGACATGCCGCGAACGAGATGCAGCGCACGCCAGCGGACGAGCGAGGCAGAGCAGGCGCTGTGGCGCATCGAGCCTGCGCCTCAGTTGCCTCATGGCTGGTCCGAACCCATGCGCAGAAATAGGAGCAATTTCAAGAGAACGATCACTGGATTTTGACGGACGATGCCCAGGTGAAGCTTCAAAGGACCGTCAGGACAACACGACACCTTAAGCGGGGTTCATGGTTTTCTGTTGCCGGGGTGGTGTGGCCTTCGGCCTCCGCTGGTTGGGACAGAATTCCGTGAATTATTGCGATTCTTCCATCTGGCCCGGCCGGCATTCGTCTAATCTAGCTCCCTCCTGTTCTGAGGTATTTGCACTCCAAAGGAGTGGTTCACAGAGATATCAAGCCCGAGAACTTCATGTACGGCTTGGGCGACAAGGCGCTGCATCTCCAGTGTCATGAATCGGGGTTTGTCAAAGCAAACCTCCGCAACACCTGCGATGCATCTCCCATTCCTCAGTTGAAAGTCCAGTTGAACTTAGATACGATCACACCTTTGCCTTTTGGCTGGCGATGGGTTTCATGCTTGGGTGCCCCCCTCTAGCATCCGGTTTCTGTTTAGATTTGGCGGCTTTGAACTTCAATCACCTTGCACTCAAACGGCAACTGGCCAGCTAAGCACGGGTACAACCCCCACCCTTGTTGCAGGATCCACTCTTTGACTTGTGCGCTAAGCTTTGCCGATAGTTGGGCACTGAGTGAGTGTCTTCTTGTTTTCGATGTGGGAGCGCCTTGAGCGCAACTGCTCGATTATGCTCGCTTGCGCTTTCCTTCTCTGGCGTTTGCCCTGAAGCCGCTCCGTTCTGCCCTAAGCAACACGCTGAACATCTCACTCGTCCGGGCCGGGCGACTGGCTTGACAGGTCCATCATTTGCACCTCATCGACTTTGGACTCAGCGAGGTTTACTGGTCCAGGCTCCGCGCTTTCTGTGGGCGGGTGTTTTTCCCTTCATGCATTCTTTAAATCGCTGGCCACCAGCGATTTCCGGCTCCAGCGCTATGAAGGGGGATCATGGATGGGTGGGTTCTATGGCAAGCTGGATTATCCAAACGCCATGTTTCAAGATGGTTGGAAGCATCCATCAAGTACGAAGCACAGGGGCGGCAACATTGCCAACACTTATTCCCTTCACTTCCTGGGGTGTGCACTTGTTTTGGTGGGGCGTTTGGATCTTTGGGTGGTTCTTTTGGGCAGGAAGCACGTGCCCATGACCTCGGGGAACAGCATGGTGGGCACCGCCCGCTACTGCTCCATCAACACGCACAAGGCGGTGGGCTGTCAAAGGCTTTTGTGGGATCCTCGCACCTGCGCCTCGTACCCACCCTTATGATGCGTACACACGTTCCGCACTGGCCACACGTGCCATGTTTTTTTTTGTTTTGGGGGGGGGGGGTCATCACACAATAGGGCACTAGTCTTGAAACTAGCTAAGGACTGACTTTATTTCTGTGAATGCCGTTGGCATAAATTGCTGCGATAGGATGTTTGCACGGTTTTCAGTTATTCATCCGTGACCACAGGTCAGCAAGCAGTGAGCATTGACATAAACATTGTCAGCACTGTCAACCTGAATCATGTGCATTAATCTTCCTCGGGAACGTGCTGTGGCGCAGAAGGCACCCGTGAAAATTGCAGCTGCACTGCAGCTGCCAAGCACCCACGTGCATGAGTATGAGCGCCAGTAGGTGGCTTCAAACTATCCTATGGTCCTTTGCATGGCATAGACACACGCGGTCCAAGGGCCGCTTGACATGCTCGCCGGGCGCACGAAGTCACTCCCAGATTGATTTGCACAGCTGTTTTTTTGTTTTTTCACATCATTGATTTTAGGTTATGTGGCTTGTGGGTTTCGCCCAGGCGTGATCACAGGGTGGCAGATCCCCCATGTCAAAACATTGACTCAGTCTATGGGTTTGGTAACAACATCAGATCCTATCCAAGAAGCCCTTAACGGGGGATCCACAAACGGCTTCCAGTGTCCCAGGTTTAGAGTCCCATTACTTATGAGCGATGCTGGCCATGCAGGGCATCAACCAGACGCGTCGGGATGACTTGGAGGCCGAGCCACCCGCGCGTTCAGACGATCCGAGCCAGCCAGGAGGGTGCCTTCCATGTTGCGTTCGTAAGGCTCACTAAAAATCCCTTATGCACCATAATAAATTGTGAAAAGCGCCTTCTAGTTGCTGGCAACAGCTGCGGTATTATGATCAAGTAAAACCTGGTTGTCATCTCCCACTGCCATCCAGAATTCCATAAATGGTTGTGGAATACTGTGCAGTCAATCGGAGTTGTTGTCTTTGGAACTCATGGAGGGTGGATTCCTGCACCTGAGACGCTGTGTTTTCGGTCGAGGTACATATGCCTAAAGCCTTAACTAGCTATTATAGATCCAGGGCTTGATTCTCCCTCTACAAGAGAATTGCGGCATGCAGATGGATATGGGTAGTAGCCGCTGATTGGACTTCTATAATTTGTTGGAACGCCCTTTGCTGCCACCGCGGACACAGGTTTGATCTCCTTGCGGTGTTTAGATACATTTCATTCTGCACTGGGACCGGGTCATTTCGCGAAGGACCAGGCACTTTGGGCAAATCCTAGCGATTCTTGGGGCAGGTTGCACCACCCTTGAAGGTTCCTTTCGTTTGGATTCTGATTTTCGACCGGTGACTGATCTGCTTCAAATTGCCAGATGCCCCAGAGAGATGCCCCCTGTAGGGACTAGGGGCCTGCGCCATTCGCAAGGAAAAACAACTGTTGTTATGGCATAAATGTCCATGTCAATCTCATTGCATTGGCTAGAATGCCCACACTTTGTGAGCTTGAAGCAGAGGCACCCTTTGTGGCAGCACAGCCATGCTAGCTCCAGGCATCATGGTCAGCGCAAATTTGGCTTTGGTACCACGTCTTAGCTGAAATCGAAAGTACTGAGATGGAGCGTTTGGATGTTGACCAACCCAGCGTTCAGACTCCAATTGTGAAAGCTTGGGACGGGGTGCCATGTATGCAATTCTTAGTGTCGCGCTGTTGTGCTGCCCGAGATTGCCCTGCGTGCGAGCTCTTGTTCCATCAGCAAACGGAGACTGGTTTGGAGCCACGACCGCAACTTGGCCCAACGCCACTTCCAAATTCAGCATGGGCTTCACCATAGTTGGTTGGCCCATACAAAGATGTAGTCAAGATGTGGGACCATCAAGAACATGTAAGACACAAATTATGCACCAATCAAGCGACTCGTTCCAGACGTGTTCACCTGGAGCATCCTACGAAGCAAAGCCGGGCTCGGGGGATCCAGGCGATCGCGCACATGCTGATCTACTTCCTGCGGGGCGCTCTCCCCTGGTCAGGCCTTAAGGCGCTCACCAGGGTGTGAATGGAGGGGTCTACTTGGTTTTCCGTTAGATCAACCCCAAAATGGGCACCAACAAAGGAAAGACGCACGTGGCGAAAGCCTCGATCGCCGAAGGCGCCAAGCGCCGCAAACGCTGTCAGACCTTCGCTGCTGGTGGTGCCCGAGTGGGGTGTTTTCGTCAGGGATCAAGACGGGGTCAACCAATACTGGGGAAGCATTTATCCTGGCGCATGCTGTCAACATTGAAGCTTGCGGAATGGCAAGCCGCAACCAGACAAGAATGGCAGCACGTATCAGCACGTGCTCACCCATAAGGTTTCAGCCTGTTTCAGCAACAAAGGCAGCTCGGGTGAAGACAGAGCAGAAGTCAATCCAAAGTTACGATCGCAAAAGTCAGCAGAGTTGGCGGCGGCAGTGGTGCAGCAGCGGCAACTGCCGCCAACCAAGAAAGCCAACGACGAAACGTGACCGCAAGGGCTTCAAAACATCACTGAGGTCATGGAAGGTCAAGTGCCGGCCACGTTCGCAACTCTCCGGCCTCCTTCTCCCGGCATCCAAAGAAGCGCCTCTCTTTCCTTGGTTTAAGATTTGGTGTAGGTTTGGTTCAGGGTTGGTGTAGGGTTGGTTTAGGAGGGTCGGTTTAAAGGTTGGTTTAGGGTGGGTTGAGGGTCGGTTCAGGTTGGTAAGGGTTGGTTTAGTGTGGGTTTAGGGTGGGTTTGCGCGTGACTTGAGGGTTGGTTTAAGGTTGTGCTGGGGTGGTGTAGGGTTCTTACATTTGGTTTAAAGGTTGGCTTCGGGTTGGTTTCAGGCTGGGTTATAGGGTTGGTTGAAAGGTTTGTTTAAAGATTTGTTTAGGGTTGGTTTGAGGTGTGTTTAAGTTCGGTGCAGGGTTGGTTTATGGTTTAGGGTGGGCACTAGGCCCGTCTCTGCGTGGAGTTTCCCAGTAGGTTGCATCACAACATTGTGCACGTTGGCAGCTATGGCTGCCACCAATCAATCTCCGGGGGTCGGATGGGCTGCACGTCGTGATCCTTTGTTACTAGTGCCAACTAGTCACAGCTTCGCAACTCCCGACCAACCCTTTGCATTTGCCACATCAGGTTTGGTTGTTCGATTTGCGCTGGGCGGTGCTTGTGCATGGTGCTTCTGCTTGGGACACGGGAACGTCCAGAAACAGGAGGAAAATCAGCAGACACAGCGACCACACCTCATGGCGCAGAAGGGATCACAAGCAGGAAGGAAAACCAAGCACACTTGACGCTTGGGTCAGCCAAACGTCACACCATAGGGCAACCCGTAGAAACCATAGAAGAAGAGTACTGGAGCAACCCAGGATGCGCTGATGCACGAGCGGACAAGCAATGTGTGAACTATATGGGTCTGTGTTTTTGACCGTGTCAGTTCTTTAGTCTTCGTGGGAGGTGGGGCTTGGGCGAGCCATACAACCGAATCATACCCCGAACCATACCCCCGAGCCATACCCCGAGTCATACCCCTTAAAAAAAACACAAAAAAGGATCTTGCAAGAACTGTGGCATTTGCATGTGATCCATGGATAGCTGGAAGCTATAGGGGGTTTAACTTCAAGTGAAGAAGGGGGCCTTGTCAAGAAACAGTGTTAGAGAGCTTGACATGTGGACCGATGCCAGGGGGTAGGGACTCCGAGGTAATACCTGGTTCACTTGTGGATCTAGTCTTGAGTCTGCGATGCTTGCATGGTCGGGCTCTGATGTCATGGGGCCAAGTACAGTTGACATGTCCGCTCACACGCTCACTGGTTACTCGTGGGGGGCCATTTTGGCTCAAGTGGTGTTCCTTGACACTCGAGTACCCACCTCGGTCTCGTCTTGCTATTTTCAATGGAAAGTGCCAATGGACGGAGTTATAAAGCAATCCTGCGGATGTCCTGGTAGTAGAGTTGTTTGTAGCATCCGTGGTGCTGTGGCGGGGGGTGCAGCTTGACGTAAGACGCTGGGACTTGCAGGGCGCTGTGGCGGGGGGTGCCGCTGCTGAGCTTGAAACTTGGAGCTTTCTTCCTGCAGTCTGTCCGACCAGTCTGTCCGACGCGGTGGAAACAGCTGTCTGTCCTGGGCCACTGTTGCAGTGAAACTGTCTTTGTGCTCCTGGGGTACTCTTGGTGTCTTTCCGGTCGAAAAAAATCTGTCCCCCGACTCATACCCCCGATTCATACCCGATTCATACCCCGATTCATACCCGATTCAAACCCCGATTCATACCCTTCTGCTGCCATTTGCAGCCAAGAGCCTGGGCAGTACTAGCGAAGCTATGCCGCCCAAATCCTCAGAAGACACAAAACTCAAAGAGAAGCACTGCAGAAACCAGCTCGCGGCTCTTTTCGCAGAAGTTCGCCAGAAGGTGGGTTCGGAAGGCTTACTGCGATGTATCAAGCGCGAGACGGTACACCACCTGTGAGAGGCCCACTAGCCTCTGCGCGGCTTCTGTTTGAGGATGTCACGCTGTCTTGCCCTTACGCTGGTTCGTGACTGGTGCGGGTGGCGGGCCTGACTGGGCAGCGGCGCTTCCCCTTAAGCAACGCTTGCTTGGGTCTGTGAGCACGCGGGTCGCTTGAACTCCAAGTGGAGGTGGCAATGACGTTCGCCTCAAGCAGTGGCTCTGCGCCTTCCGCAGCTTTCGCTAACCCACCCACGACAGAGTGGCAGCTGTTCAGTTCAGGCCACTCACAAGCGCCCCAGGCTGGCTTGCAGCAACTAAGCGGTCCAAATTCTCACAGCTATCCAGTTGCCAGCGCACGGGAGCTTTGCAGTGTCCAAAGCCACAAAGCAAGAGTTCAGAGGCGCGCGAGCCATACCCCGAATCATACCCCCGAGCCATACCCCGAACCATACCTGCGATTCATACCCCTTATGCCAACCTCCCGGCACGGCCACGTCAAAAAAACACATACCCATATGTTGGGATGCATTGGGGGCTTTATACCAGAAGCAGCCGCACCTTTCCCTTGGCATTCCACTGAGGCTCAGTACCAAGTGTCTAGGGCGAAAAGCTCCGTAGCATCAACTCTGTGAGTAGAGCTCTTCAAAATAACAATCAGCTATCACTGTCGGACAGCTGCATGAGCAACAGCGTGCCGGGATGGGTTGGTGTTTCTGGGCCGCTTACCTCCTTGAAAAAGAGGACGAAGTACCGTGGAACTCGATGGAGCATCCTCCGAAGGAACATTCCCTGTGCAGGATTCCTTGTTTGTGTGGTTTCCTGCTAGTGTTCAGAGTGCGCATGGCGCCACAGCGCAGGGCGCCAAGACAGAGAAGGAGAAGTACGAGATGATCGGCAAGAAGACACCTGACCTGATAGACCAAGAACTCGAGGGGCTTTCCGTGCGGCACCTTTTGAGTTCCTTACATGCATTTGGGTAGACCATTTTTCGCCCAGTTCCCGGCATCGTTTTGGTAAAAACAAAAAAGGAAAAGAAGAAGTAAGCAAAGTGTGCCACTGTGCCTGATAATTTCCCATCACAAGTCACATCCCCACCAACACCCGCTCTCTCTTAATACCAGGTTTTGATTGTGACTCATATCGCCACAGAAGTGATCAATGGCTCCCTCTCCATCCGGATAGGCGGCAAGCCTGTGACGGCATTCGTGGCCACCGCGTTGGGAACACTTTTTTAGGGCTTCCAGTATGGTATTTGCTTTTATGTGCTGGCTCGCTCAGGTATGGCAAGGTCACAAGGTCAGCTGCGGTTGCGGAGCAAAAATGGATTTGCTAGCAACAAAAGGCCTTCTGATGACGCAAAGGTTGAGCCAGACTGCCCTGCTGTAATCATTCGTGAGTCATGAAGATATTGCCAATCCCTATGTATGCAAACTACAAACAAGCTTGTGTGAGTGCTATGCAAATCCAGTGCAGTACCAACAACTTTCGGCTCCTTTTCTGCAGCTAGGGCATGACATCCGCATGCAGGTCAATTTTGCCCTCTAGATGTTTGAGGCTGACTAATGTCCACTGGAGATTGGAGGCCTGTCAGGCACCTAGGAGTGAAGTACATCATTTTAGTCAAAATATATTCCATTTGTTTTGCTTAAGAACAGTTTTGTTATTTTCCATTGTTGGCTTTAAAGGGAATCTTTCACTACTGGATATTGTTTGGTTTTTTGCAGGGGGCTTAGGCAACTGGAAGTTATCCTAGGGCTTAAGGACGGCCCCATGGACCCACCTGCCTATCTGGCCGACTGAGGAAGGAAAGCACACCAATAGATGAGCTTTGCGCATGGGTGCCCCAGAATGGTGGGCCGGCCAGTGGGCAAAATCTCTGGACACCTGAGGGCTTGAAATTAGAAAGGCCGCCCGGCCCATTTTGGTTAGTGTTTCAGTCGTATTTGCATGCACCCATTTGCGTTTGCTGGTTGGGCCCCCTGATTAGCATTTTCCGAGTACGGGTTTCTACTCGGTATGGCAAGCAGGACATGAGCCGTTTTTGTTCACCATGTTGCATGCGGGGAATGAATCAGAGGCAGAATGTGAGTAAGACTGCAACCAGGTCTCTCTTTGAGGAAAGATGCGCCGCCTATAGCAAGCTCCTCGTTAATTAGCAAGGGGGGTCAGGATCAAGCAGCCTTTGCCAGCACCGCAAAGCGGCTCGTTTGTATCAGCATCCGGGGCGGACATAGCTATGACGCCGCCCCGGGTCTGATTTCCGACTTGTCACATATTACAAAGTGTGTACCCAGATCCCCAGACTTGCGTTCGCGGCATCATCAACAAGTGGCCGTTTCTTTGTACTGTACGGCTGAGTGCTTGAAGTTTTTGGACTGGCTTGCCAAGTACATACGGGTACGTAGACCCAAACTTGCATGCCCTGTTTCTGTTTCGGGTCTGGAAGTAGACTGCATATTTGAACTTGCAAAACGCTGAATCCGTTCAATGTGTTCACTGCCGTTTCTAGGAAGGTGTTGCAACAGCTGAATGCCCAAGCAACCCGAGTAAGCCAGCAATCGCACGAACAGTCCTACTTCGATTACTGCCGCTTTGTGTGTTATCGGGGTGCTTATGCCGTCCTATGTGCAAAGGTTCTTGGATTTGGCAGCTGACTTGCCGGAGGCGCCTTGCAATCTGGCAGCTCGACATGCGTCTCAAACCACCAAACCGAACTCCGCTGTGTTTGAGAGTTAGCAGTTTGAGGGCTGCAGCAGTCTTTGTGACACCTGTCAGTAGAAAGCTATTTTTGCTTGCACATGACGAACTTCCTATCGCCGCCGACGGTCCAACCAACGGTAGCCTGCAGCTCCCATTAGGTTGTTGCGTCTAGCTTGTCGCGCTTTCAAGGTGACATTGGTGCCTGTAAAGGCAGATGTCGAGATGCGCCCATTCAAATATGAACCATGCGTTTCCCAAAAGTTTGACCTACATATCCACACCCCGGAAAACGCCCAAGCAACTCTTGCGTAAGCCTAAATGGCATTTCAGGTGCGTTGGGATTTTCTAGGGGCGCCTTGCGAGGTCAGTAGACTGGAGTTCAAAACCGGTTCCTTGGGCTGTCATTGACTGGACTTGCCCTTGACCTGCTGAGGAAGGAATGCCTGAAGCCTTCGGCTTCCTGCTGGGCTACGGCAGGCGGCAAAGCGCTTCCGGAGGGCAAGATGAGGTGAAATCACAGGGTGAAGAACAAGCGCATCCGGGCGGGGCAACAAGAGCTCACCGTTTCTGAAGGTTCTTTACCCGGACGTGCTTATTTCCGGCGTATGAACTTGGGATAGCTTGGGTGCGTGTGTGAGAACAGTCTGATAACAAAGACACTGCGGTGCGGGGGCAAGGCTCAAGCTGCGAAACAACCAATTCTGGACACCGAGTGTGTGATTATTGCAGAGGGCGCACGGAACCTGTCAGGCTGCGCCCAACGAAGCTCTTGACAGCGCTCTAAGATGTCGCCAGGGACGTTTGGCGATGTACCTATTTTTGTTTGAACGCCTTCGCAAGATGATGGGCCGCATAGCTCCTTTCGAGGAGCGTCCCGGTAGTTTCAGCCACGGTGTGTCTTTTGCGAGTGTGTGTGTGTGTGTGTTTTGGGGGAGGGGGTGGAAAGAGCATTGAAAGGGGAAAACACCCTCTGCTCAAGATTCCCATTTGCAGACATCACTGCGGCCATCATATTTACAGAAAACAACAAGCGATGCTGAGCAAGTGGAAAGCCAAAGCCACAAAAGCCACCAGAAGCCACAACAACTCACAAAAACAAAGCCAGCGCAGCAAACCAAAAACCAACAACAAAACAGCACACACCGCTGAACAAAATTGCCCTCCGAAGAAAGTAATGCATGTAATCCGTTGATCTAGGATGGGTTGAGGCGTGGCATGCGAGGCGGCCGACTCTGACCCAAATCCCCCCCTCCGCGCCTTGCTCTAACCGCAACGCTAGGGTTGTTCACCAAAGCCGCGTGCCTCTACTGACACGTTTGCTCTTGTGCGGCAGTTATGCATTGAGCCGGCGGGATGTTTTTGAACCAGAAAGATTAAGTGCTCGTTTCAGTTTGCGTTATGGTCACGCTTATGCAAGCCCACGATGTTGTATCAGCGACCCAGCTCAATCCGCGTGCCGCAGCTCTCACAACTCAGAGTTTGCACCTTTACCTTCCCAGACCTCCAACGATGCGTTCTTGTTTTGAGTGGGGTTTCGTGTCAAAACCAGCAGACATGGTGCGTAGTGGCCCCTTTAAGTCCGGGATGTGGCTTGAAGCCCTGGTCGCCCCTCAGCCTGTATAAGTTGTTTTCAGCTTTCAGGCGCATGCGCTTCAACGAGCGCCCAGACTATCTGCTTTTGCTGCCTGGCTGCAGCGGTTTGGGGCATGTTATCCACTGAGCATAGGTCTGATGAGACAGGTTTGGACAACACCACTTGTTTTTTTTGTTTTTATGCATGTTCCCTTTCTGGAGTAGCTGTATTCAAGGGGCCCGGGGGTACCGTGTTCCCAGTTGTCAGACAAGCATTGGAGCAGTTCCTGCAGATGTGCAAAAACCACCCACTTCCCAAACACAGCCTAGCGAGCTGCCACAATTCCAAAGTTCCGGCTAGAAACCTTCCAACTGATGAATCAATGAGCAAGGATACTGTACTCCCTAACGCTTCCTTCACTTCATGGCATGATAGCCCATATCTCTTAACGCTAGTGTATCAAGCGACCTTCCGGAAGATTGAATATCCCCTGTCGTTTGTGGGAAGGATGGTAGGCTCCGGAGAACTGACCAAGCAGCAGTTTTGGCGACCAATCTGTCGGTGCTTGTCAGGTGGACAAGTCTGGCAGAATCCGACTTTGATGTTTTTGTTGCAATTCTGGGGTTTTCGAGTTCACATCATCTTATACACCCTTTGCATTTTGATCTGCTTTCATGCAAGGGAAGCAGCCTTTGCCCCCCTTACTTTTGCATCCACGCACCTTTATTTGGAGATGAGGTGGGATCCTAGTGCTGTAGAGTTTTTCAGCCGTGGTCAAGAATGGTTTGCATCGGCGGTGGGATCTACACTTTCCTACCGCATGACCTCTCCAAACAGCGTGGGCTGAGGTCGCACAAGCTAAAGCGAGCCAGGGGCTCAGCCACATTTGTTTGCCGAACTGGACACTGCAATGAAGTTTTAATTCAAGAAGCACAATCACAGATAGAGCCCATGGCTGCGAGTGTTTCACTGCAACTTTCATGACAGAAGAATGGGGCAGGCTTGCCAAGTGCGACTTTTTGACCCTTGTTTGAGAGTTTTGATTGTGAAAGTCCGCTGCATGACAATTGATCATATTATGCATATATACATGTTCATACACACATATCTATATGTGCATATGTGCATGGGAAGCTTGTGACGAACCCTTTTTCTCAGCCTGCGTCAACTTTGTCGAAGGATCCTTGCGCCATGTGAGACAAACGTTTGGGAACATTTTTGCCCGGGTTCTGTTGATTTCTGGACAGGTTGCCTTGCAAGTAAGACGGGTCCAACAACAACACCTTTGCATTTTAAGTGCATGTACTTGCCTGCAATACATATACAAACAAAAACAAATATGTATATATATATATGTATACATATATATATGCATGGATATATAGATGCCTCCCCTCTCTCTGTCTTTGTTTATATAATAGATGTATAGGGCAGAGCCCTGCATCCATTTCGGGAACCGACCAGACCGAGGCTCGGGAGCAGCTGGGCATCACGAGTTCGCATCAGCTGCAATGGCTCGATCTAGGCGAAGGCGCGGGCGACGGAAGCCTTTGGCAGCCTTTGGGGTTGCTGCGAGGATTCCGTGTCTACTCTTTCTGAACCGAGCGGGGTCCGCATCTCAAAAGCGGAAGTCTTGTTCCAATGGAAGCGATCGGCAACACAATGGGGTGTGTCATTGTTGTAGGGGTACCTTCCATTTCCATTCTTTCCCATGATCCTTCTTTCTAGAAAACCTCCGGAAATCCAGGGAAAACGGCCGGTTTTCGGAAAGAACGATGGTTGAAAAGAATGGGGAATCAAAGTTAGGTACGGCCATGCGCAACTTTTTTCGGACTCAAAAGTCTAGGGTCTACCCTAGGATTTTTTGCATTTTTTGAATAAGCGCACCAAAACAGCCATTTTAAAACATTGTTTGAAACAGTCTAAAACATTTTGATAAATATTTTTTTAGTACAGCATACCAAAACGAAAAATAAATTATTTTTTGAAAAACTCAATACACCTAAACATTGTCATTTTCAAAAACACACATTTTCCAAAATATTTTAGAAAATATATTTTTTTTCAAAAGAGATAAATATATATATCATTTTAAGAAGAATTATTCAATAAGAAACAACATTTTCAATAATTCAATGAGAAGACTTAATAATTAATCATTTTTCAACCTTTTGATATTCCGGAGTTGCGCATGGCCCACCTTGTAGGATTTTATCTTCAATATATAAAACGCTATACTTACATTATAATTATAACATATAAGGGTATAAATGATATAATCATAGTATGGTTATAATTTAAATTCAGGATAACTATTTAATTGTATTTCCTCTTTCATACATCATTTTAATAATACTATTAATATCTCTCACTGTATTTTTAACATTAAACTTTTCACTTTCAATAAATAATTTAAGTGTTTTTTTTACATCAACCCCTTCCATTTTATGATAAATCAATGCCCATAATATGTAGTCAATAATTTCATACTTTTTCTTACTGATTTTAAGAAATGCTTTAACATAATCATAAGGCGGTATTTCATACACAGTTAAAAATATCAAAATGTCATCTTCAACATTTCTTTCATTAAACCTTTTAATATCTAAATTATATTCGATTGCGTCTTGGTAATATCTCCAATTTCTACAAATTTTACATAAATTTTCCTTACCCAAAGAATAATCAATAATATTATTAACTATTCCATTAGGTAAATTTAATTTATATAATTCCATATTTTCCTTTTTGAAGTGGCAACAGTTGTAGCATTTCTTATTGATATAATTATTGATTTCGGTTGCCACCATTTCTATTATAATATATATAGTTTTTATTTCTTTAAATACTTTTTTTACAAGGAATATTAAAATATTATTTAAATTATTATCATTTACAACTACAATTGCATCTAACACAGTAAGGAATAATATTATTCAGTTCGTGTGACAACTCGTTTGATTTACGTTGCGCTGTCAGATTTGTCATTATATTACCGTTTTTAATATCCATAGAAAAACCGCATCCGCAGTAATTACATTGATTAGTGATATTATTTAAAAACCATTGCGCATTTACATAACCTTCTTTAGGTATTGTTCTTTTGGCTTTCCTGTCTTGTTCTTTGTAATTTAATATTTTCCTTTCAAAATAACTCATAATACATTTTTGATTAGATACATCATCAATATCTTTCGTATATTTATAAAATTTGACTTTGTTTAAATCTCTACACCTTGTAATTGCAGTCCATATCCATTCTGGATAATTCTTTACCAAAAAATGGTTATAATCAAAAAATGTTATGGTATCATCAATGCTACTGCCTTGGGCAGAATGACAAGTCGAACAATATGCAAATATAAAATTACTTCTTATTTTATCAACTGACAAAGACTGTAGAATTTCAGTTTTAACATTCTTTAAAGTAAAAATTCCATCGCTTCCAATATGAACAATTTTATATTTGAAATTTACATTAAACACTGATGTTTTAGTTGTTGTATATTCTCTACAAATTAAAAATTATCCGACTTGATATTCATCTTTTCTATTTTCTAATTTTCATACATTTTTACAAGTTGTATTTAAAAATGCTATATTATTTTTTGACTTGCTAATATCTGTTGTATATTCAAAGTATTTTTCAATAACTTTCATAATAGGTAATTTATTTTCAAAAATATCAATTTTAATATTTCTTAGTTTATCTTTATCTTCCTGTGTGTTAAGTCGCTTACATTCTTTTAACAAAATATTATATTCAAAAATGTTATCTATAATGTTATCAGTATATACTTCATAGTCTCGAGTATGTGTTATCTCTTGAACTGGTTTTAATTGCTTAGTGTCTCCTGTTGCTATTATAATTTTGTTGTGCTTATTCTGTTCTACAAATTGCTTTATTCTCCAATATATATTTAAATTACTAAAATAAACTTCATCAAATACAATTACATCAAATTTTGTAAAATCAAATGGTTCTAATTTAGCATCTCCATAATTAATACCGAAAAATTTACTTATTGTCATTGCTTCTCCTTCAAATGCCTGCAGTAATTTGTTAGTAGGACAAATAAACATTACATTATAATTTTTATCAACCATTTTTTGACATATATATGGTTTTCCTGTGCCCGGTAGTGCTCCACGAATCATAATAGGATTATTTTGTTCAATAATTTCTATAATATTATCTGTGTCATATTCATCTACTATATCAATAGTTTTACTTTCATAAATTGGTATTTGTATTAATTCGTTTTGTGTAATTTCATAATTTACAGTAGGAAATTTAATATATTCGTCGTTTGAAATTCTCCATCCTCCTATTTCATTATTAAAGATTAAAAGCTCTCTTGCTTTTGTTATATCCGATCGCGCTATTGTAAACGCATCTGTTTTGACGCTATATACATTAATACCATTTTGATGTAATTTAGAATAATCTTGATACATTCTAAAATTATGGTATTGAAGCAGTAGCTCTTTTACATACCTAAAACCATTCCTTAAGCGTGATGTGTCCTTTAAATTAAGTATATAATATGACGCCTGTTCTTCTTCTGCTGTATATTGTTCTTCATCTACTGTAATTTGTTCTGTCGTGAAATGTGTTAATTTATGTATTTTACCTCCATACTCTGCCTGATAGTTTAAAGCTTCCTTAAGATTTTTAAACACTGTGCTCTTCTGGTCAGTTGCTCCCCCCTTTTCTAAAAGTCCATAATTAACATTTGCGACCAGTTTTTTATACATTTATCTTCCTCATTGTCTTCGCTAATGTTTGTGTTCCAAAGTTCATTAACAATATTTTTATGTTCAACTTTGTGAATAAATGAAGGTTGTTTAAAGTATAAAATATTAATTCGTTCTCTTGTCATGTTATCTAGTTGTTTCAAAAATACACCATATATTAAGCAATATGTTTTATTAAATAGCATTCTTCCTGTCCGTTTTAGTATAGTAGTTTTCTTTTCTATATAATATAACGTTAAGTCGTGTAGGTCATAAATATCAGTTGTATCATCAAACGCTCGCCATATGTCGAATTGATTAAATACTGGTATTTCTGATATAGTAATAAACGCATGAGTAAATGCTTTTGATATATCGATTTCGATTTCATTTTTGATATCGCCCCTATCGCACAATAAGCCAGATGGAACAACTGTTCTGGCTTCGTCTAAAAATTGAAGATCAATGTCATTATAAAACGATTTATGAGATAAGTTAAACAATGACTTATTAAAATTAAACATTGCTTTATTCATATTGTTATATGTGGTTTCATCACATACTGCAATACATCCATCTGCAGAAGTTTTTATTAAATTTTGTGTTTTTATTATATATATTGTTTTGTTAAATTTTATTTTTATTTCTGATATAATACCAGCTTGAAATCTAATTCTTGGTTCGTAGCCACTATTAACTAAATTGAAAAATAATTCAGATAACTTATTGTCTTCGGATACTAAATATATCTCTTTTGTTTTTTCATCAACTTTGATATTTAGTATATCGTCAATATTTTTTTATCATTTTATAAAGCGGTGGTTCCTCTCTTTCATTAATATAGTAGTCGGTTGAAGCTTTGACAGTTGGTATCTTGGTTATTAATTGTTTCTGTTGAATGCTTTTTAAGTCGTGATTCATTGCGTAAATATGACTGTTTTTGACCATTGCATAAAATGGTTTGATGTGCCTACTATTTATATCGGGGTCGCATTTATAAATTAATTTATTGCAACAATCATAAATTCTGCATGGAATTTTAAACTGTTTAAATACAGCCTCCATCTCGTGAATGGTTGCCCCCGTTTCACTAAAGTTATCTCTACCTATAATTTCAATTACTCTCTCTCTAGTTAGTCTATTACGGGTCCTTTCGTTCATAATTGTGTCACTGTAAAAATCAGTTAATGCATTAATCCAGCATTCGTTTTCAATATAATTACCCTTGTTAATTGCCTTATGTATGGTGTCTTCGTTCATCCTTAAAGGTGTATGTATATACCTATTAAAAATTGAAACATTAGTAGCATCCCTTAAATTTTCTGTAAGAATGTCAAATTTTTCGCCGTCTTTATTTACCATATCTACTGATAATATTTTAATACAATCTATATTGTCATAAAATGCCGTCATCTGTTCATAATAGTTGTTAAAATCCTTTTCGGTTCGTAATAGTTTTAATGTATTAGAAAACTCATTATTTATTGTATCGCCTCTTATTCCATATTCTGTATTGGAGTCGCCTATCAATTTAAATATTCTTTTACCTATGATATCTTTAGAAAATGCAGTGGCTTTAATTGCAGCAGTAAAATTATCGTATCGTTTCACAAAAAATAAATTTTGTCTGTGTTGAAATGCATATTTGGACTTTATGGTTCTCTTGTCTTTGTGCTCTGCTATGTATAACATAAATTGAACCAAATATTTATTTTTCCCTCCCCTTGCTCTTGGTCCTCCTGAGTCGTTATCTATCTTCAATTTCCCTCCCGTCTCCTTATTTGTCCTTGCTTCTGCCATTCGTTGATTCAAGGGTTTATTTTCCTTGAATTTCTTAATATTATCCTTGTATTTTTGATATGTTTTATCATAAACTTTTGTGTCAGTAGAAGTTAAACCCTTGATTAAATTTTCAGCTGTTGTAACATTTGAAATCTTCCTCTCGGTATATAAATTAACTACTCTATCTATTTTTCTAAGGTCCGATTGTTTTGCTGTCCGTGATGACTTCTGCCTTAGCACTGTTAAATATCCAATGTTTCGTTCCAAAGCCTTAGACATAATTATACTATATATAATAATAATATAATAATATTTCTTTAACTATTTTTTTTACAAGAAATTTATTTTACAAAAACTATATATTTTTTAAACTTTTAAAATTTCAATTCTTAAGAATGGTCGCGTGTTATGTTCTAAATAAAAATATGTTTGTCCTAACTTTTTTTCAATCCTTTCAACTTTATATTTCGTAGGTAACCAATTGCTACTCCTTTCTTTTTCAGTTATTGCTTTCTTTCTGTAAATCTTCACTTCGTCACCTATGTTAATTTCAGGATATTTACGGGTTCTGGTTGCTTCGGTTGCCATTTTCATTTTTACTTTATAATTGTTTTTCTCCTTCAATGCTTCCGCTGGTGTCATTCCTATACTTGAATGTTCCATTTTATTATTGTAAGTTATTAATATTTCAAAATTATAATCTATCCATTGTATATTTTCCTTTCCTTCTTTTTCATCTTTTTCAACCCTTTTATATAACATATCTTTGTAGGTGCGTATAAAACGTTCTGCAAAATTAGGATGTCCTCTTGTGCGGTATAATTCTATTCCTTCTTCTTTGAAATAATCTTCAACTGTTTTATTATATAAACTGCCTTCCTCGTCGCTATAAATAATTTCTGGTTTGCCTTTCATTTTCTGCATTCCTTCCATTACTCCCGCTAATATGTCAGGCGGTTGTTTTGATTTAATAGGTATTACTGTAGAATATCTGGTAAATATATCAATTAAAACCATCCCTACTTTAAATTTTTGATTGGGTATGTCATTAATAAAAAATAAATCTAATTGAAATTCAAAATATGGATGTGGAGCAATAAATGAATTTTTGCCTCTTAATTGCTTCTTCTGTTCTATGTTCTTTTGAAACCATTCTTTAACATCGTTTAAGGTTATGCTTTGTTCCTTTTGTTTAGCATCCTTATAGGTTGTTGTGATACTTCCGTATCCTGATTTATCATAATAGATTTTACTAATTATATCATTTTTATTAATATTTGCCATATTAATAAAGGTGATATTTTTTTAACATTTTATTCAAAATCTTCAGCACTATTTAAACATGCTTCGTACTGTTGTTGTTGTTGTTGTTGGTTACTCCTATTAGTCTGCGGTTTGATATCTTTGATACTTGGGTATGAACTAAATATCATATTTTGTATTCTCTCGCTTATTTCTATTTCTTTTGTATAGTGCTTATAAATATTTTGTCCTACATCATTAAAAAGGATATTGGAAAATGCATTATCTTGCTTATTGAAAATGTGTGATAATATTATTTTGAATATGGTTAACGTGTTCGAAATATTATTTTCAATATATCTAAAACAATCCCGTCTATTCTTCTGGTTTTTTGGTATGTCATTATCATTCTTATACTCATCAAAAAAATCATCTACTAGACCATTTTTATATGTTTCTATGTATTTTATTTCAACTGTTTTATAAATTGGTGTATCGCTAAAATCTACTCCAGCGCTTTCAGTTTTAATATTTTTTTGTAGTATAATTCATAACAGTCCTTTATTCTGTCGTGTATGTCCCTTGTGTAGTTGTGCCTTCCTTTAACATCCTTTAATAAATTGGATTTGATAAATTTGAATGTCGGAAATTTATATAATTTTGTAAAATAATAATCTTTGATGTTGTTTGTTGTAACAGTTGTGTCTTCTTCCTTTTCATGTTCAATTATTTCAGTTAGTTTGATGAATTCTTTTGACTTATTACAAGTGTCAATATTTACAAATGTGTTCAACTGTTTTAATCTTTTGCATTTATAACATTCTTTAATTATATTTGCATATGTGTTTAATAATATTTTCTGATAATTTAGTCTTATATAATTGAATATTATTATAATTAAATTTACATTCTTTACACATTCCAATTTTTTTTATTTATCATTCTTATAGTGTCATTCATGTTGATTTTATTTAAGAATTCACTAATGATTTCCTCCTGCTCAATCTCACTGAACATTTTCACCATATAATTATAATACATAATATTTCTTTAAATACTTTTTTACAAGAAATATGTTTTATAGTAAAATTTCTATATATTTTTATATTTTTCCTAAATTTATGGTTTCAAATCCCCCACACAGGGGGGAATGAACCCCCCACACAGGGGGGAATGAACCCCCCACACAGGGGGGAATGAACCCCCCGCTCTGGGGGGAACAGCAAAACAGCACCTAATTTCAAGATTTTCAAGCAAATCCCCCGCTCTGGGGGGAATGAACCCCCCGCTCTGGGGGGAATGAACCCCCCGCTCTGGGGGTTTCAAAACCTAAACCCCAAAAATGCACCAAATATTTATTAAAATATTTAAATTTTAATAAATATTATTTGAAATATTTAAATTTTAATAAATATTATTTATTCAACTGTTATAATTTTATATGTTTGCGCCTTATATTTTCTGGGTTTTGTATTCTGTAAATCGTCTGGTTTGTTTTCATAATCAATATATTTTAAATTGATATCTCCGTTTTCTGCTATCTTGTCTAATTTCTTTCTCCTATTGTATCTGATAGCACTTGCTCTCTTGGTTTCCATAAAGTCTTTTTCTACTCGTCTCTTTTGATAATACAATCTATTATATAGTGCCAGTTGTTCCTTTATTTGTTCCAGTGTCATATCTTCAGGTTTAATACTCATTATATAATATATTATATTATATTATATATTTCTTTGAATACATTTTACAAGATTTTTAAACTAAATATTTTTGTTTTTCTTTTTAAAGACTTCGTTCTCCAAATATTCTACGCGATGGATTAGTTTTGATAAAGCATCCCAACTAATACAAGCCATTCTGTCATAACACATCGTTAAGTATTCTCCTGAATCATTTACAATATTATATTTAGGATTTGTGTATTGTTGAACATCTTGAGCAATCCATCCTAATTCAGTCTTTTTAGTTTTTTGATTTTTAACAAATGTTTTAATCTTAATGTTTTTTACCATATTTATAGTATCATCTTCTACATCTTCTATATTATCTTTCAGTCTCTTATCGCTACTTAAATTAAATCCGTTAAATGATGAAAATTGAGTATCATCCAATTGCAAATATTTAGTGCCATCAATATAACTATCAATAGTTGTTGATGCTTCTAATCTTAAAACAGCATCGCTATTTAAATGTCTCAAATGGATTTTATGAGCAATTCCAAAAGGCATATCACCGTCAATAGTCCAGTCGCCTCGTAATTCGCTATTACTTCCACTATTCAAAATAATTCTATTATCAGCATATGTTGAAGATAATCCAACAACCAAATTAATAGAGTTTGAAGTGTTGCTATTCCTAATTATTAAACCATTTGTATCGACATACATTTCAGCATTATCAATTATTAGTTTTGATGTGTTGCCAAATTGAACATTGCCACTCGGTGAATTTTGTAATAATAAAGTATTTCCTGATACAGATTGAACCTGATTCACTTCAACTTTCTTACCAGAAACCATTGTTAAATCGCCATTTGTATATACATCACCCAATATATCAACTGGCTTATTGAAAATGGTTTTAGATACTGCACCATCGCACATAAAATATTGGTTAGAAGAATTTGTAATATCGCCAATACTACAAGCAACAAAATTAGGATGATGAACATAAAAACCTTGAGTTGCCGATGGGGTATGTGTTTCTAAATATGGAGTTAATGCATTGTCTAAATTATCAATTTTAGTTTTAATATCTGTTGAAAAATCATTGTTTATGAATAAATTACCTTTCATATAAACAGCACCTTCGAAATATGATGTTCCGTGTGCTTGAGCAAAATTGTATGAAGTATGAACATTGCCGTTAATCGTAATTCTTGAAGCATTATTAGGTCTTCCAATAATAACATCTCCCGTATTCCATCCTAGCCATAATCTATAAGGTGTAGCACCTGTTAAACCTTGATACGAGTCCAACTGACAACCTCTTTTAAATTCTAAGCGTTGGTTACTTACAGCATCTTGAATTCTAAAAATTGGATTAGTATTATCTGTTAAACTAATTATTAATGGAGAGTTTACTGTTTGTGCAGTTGTGATTGTTTTATCTAACTTTTGTAAATCTGCTGATATTAAACTATTAATCGTATTTGAATTTTCAGTTATTAATAAATCTTGTGTAGTGTTGTCTGATACGATTGAAGCAAATGTATTGCTGTATGCAGTATTTGTATTGAATAAATTAGTATCGTTTGTATATAATGTTGATACATCTGCTAAAATTGTTGATATTGTGTTTCCGTGTCCTGTTATTAGTGAAGAATTTGAACTTATATTATTGAAGTTTGAAGTGATTGTATTATTGGAATTTCCTACTAAGAATGTATTAGAACTAATAGTATTGAAGTTTGATGTTATTGTAGCGTTTAAATTACTGATTAAAAAAGTATTAGAACTAATATTATTAGCATTTGTGTCAAGTTTAATTGTATTTGCTGATATAGTCGGTAGTATTGAAGTTATGGTTAATCCGTGTGCTGTTATATTATTAAGGTTGCTTGTAATTGTTGTGTTTTGATTTACTTGTTCGTCAAACATTGTTGTTGATGTTGCGTTAATTCCTGATATTGCTGATATGTTTGCATCTATCTTATTTTTTTGTGCTAAAATAAGAGCATCTACTTCTTCAATTGTATAACCTCCTCCTAATGCGCCTGCGGTGTCTGATAATTCTTGTTTCGTAGCATAAACACTGCTTAAGGTTGATGGTTCTGTTGAATTTATTAATACTAATTCACTTGCTATAATTCTGCTTGAGCCATCCAATGATAATGTTGAAAACATAATTATTATATAGTAGGTTATAAAATAATTATATTCTATCTTTTTTTTCCTCTTGAACCAAATATACCTTTATTTAATGCATTGTATTTTTCTTGCTTCTGTCTCAAATATTCATTTTGTAATAATTGGTAATGCTGTGCTATATTTTGTAGCGGGTTTGGAGGCGGTTGTGATGCTTGTGGCATCGCTTCGCGTGGTTGTATTCTTCTTGGGGGTGGTGTGTTCGCTATTATATTATTTTGTTGCGGTTGTGGTTGTTGATTTTCTTCGCGGTGCGCTACTTCGTGGTATTCTACCTTTTGGGGCTTTGCTATTGGAACTGCTTTTGGTTTAGGCTTTATGGGTTTAGATTCTAATGGTCCTTGGCAATTGCGTTCATGACTGTATCTGTAAGATTTTAATGTTAAAGTTTTGGCACATTTTGGACAGGTTATTTTCTTTTCATTGCGCGCTTGAGTTTTTGAGTTGTTTTTAAGTGGTTCTATAGGTTTTATTTCTTGTGTTGGTTCTATTATTGGTTCTGTCCTTGGTGCTTCTTCTTCAATTGGTGGTAATTCATTTACTGGCTCGTCTGCTTCAATTGTATTAGTAATTTCAGGTTCAACTTCTGACATATATAATGTATTATATATTTTGTCTATATTTTTTTATATATTTTGTCTATATGGACAAATTGAGAAATATTAATATTAATAATTTGATATAAATATTAATATTTAGGGGTTTATTCAATTATCTAATTGAAAGAGAATGCTAAAAGAAATGGGTACGCCGTGAAAATCAATTAATTCGTTTCTTGAAGTTGTTATTCTAAAGTGTAGTCTCTTAATATTTTTACCGCCTACATCAATAAAATCTGCATATATGGGCGCTGTAAAATCTGTTATAACTCCGCCAAGTTGTTGATTGATTTGAACTTTTTTAATTACTGAACTGCTGAAATTATTAGGTGCTGAATATTTATAATCGCTTAATTGAGGACAATTTATGTATATATTCTGAAAAGGAACTAAATTAAAGTATCCACTTAACCAAGATGACGCAGGATCATAGGCAATATAATTACTTAATAAATAATTAATAGATTTTGGTCTTAAATTGTCATATTCAAACTGTCCTCTGTTCCATTCGCCATTTACATAAGTTTCTAATTCTTCATCTGTAGGTATTTTGATTTTGTAAGTTAGAGGGTCATTTAATTTAAGTTCCATTTTGCGTTCGCTTTGTCCATATACTGTTAAGAATAAGTCAGGCACAATATCATTAAATGCCGTGTTTAATTCCGTTTGTATTTTGTATGATAATTGATTGGCGTAATATATTTCACCCGATACATCAACAGCAGTGCTTCTTAATAAGACATTGGAACTATTATATAACATAATATAGAAGCGTTCGTAAAACCCTTTCTCTGTTGTATAAAACGGAGTGCTGAATGAACACTCCGTCACGAACATTTTTGTTCTTGGTGGAATTTCAAAGTTTTGGTCAAGTTCTATAATAAAATCGCTGGTAGAATTACTTTCTTGCAATCTGTAGGCACTATCAACATATATTTTTTTATATGTTAATCTATCACTCATAAATATAATATACAATAGAAATTATAATATAATTTATTATTGATAATTACTTTGTAATTATTGTTATTAATAGATAATTTAAAAAATATCTATTAATAATATATGATTGGACGACAATTATTATTAGGTGCTATTGAAGGCAGGACGCCGACGCAAATGATGGCAGGTGTAGCAAGCGATAAAGCATATACAGCAGGTAAGGATTTAATAGAAGATGTATTTTTTAATCATAAAAAGACATTGGAAGACAAAATAGGAGGTTTCAATAAACATTTTGATAAGCAGATAATGAAACATAAAACACGATATGCTGAAGAAATTAATGTTCAAAATAAAAATAAAATCGATGATGTCAAGGGTTTAGACGCAGCCTATTCTAATGTAAATGGAATAACAAAAATAGGCAACACATTATATATTGGTGGTACTGGTGCTAAAACGGGACTAAATCACAAAGTCAATGATGTAATTGCAGATTTGTTTTTTATTCCTACTCATAATGTTCAATTAAGCGAAAGATATAAAGACGCAATGGAAGAATTAATGAAAAATCCAGATGTGAATAGAATTGTTGGACATAGCCTCGGTTCATCCGTTGTTCAAGAAATCAACAACAGACACGGCAACAAATATGCTACTACTGTTTATTCATCACCTTTTGTATCAGGAATTAATCAACAGAAAAACCCGCGACACTTACGATTTAGAAATCGTGGAGACCCTATAGCAATGTTCGATGACGCGGCAATAACTGGAGAAATAGAAAGCAATAATTTATTAGATAAACACAGTTTCAATAATTGGACAGGACAAGGTATGACTGAAATTAATCCTACTACGGCAGTTTCAAACGGGTTTAATCCTAATTCAACACCAGAACAATAAATAAATAAATATATATATATATATAAGTTATATATGAGTATTGATGCTGAGAAATGGGACAACGATATTGAATATGCTTATAAGAAAATGATAGAGCGAGGGAAAAAGAAAGAATACAACATATCAAATAGTAAATATGAATGTAATTGTGGCAAAGAAGTATTGAATAAAGATAAGGAAGAGCACGAAAGCAATGATTTAAATCATTTATACTACAGAAAAGGTAAGATTGAAGGACTTATAATAGGCATGTATAGTGAAATTATTAATTATGAAAATGATTACTTAAAATTACATCCAGAAAATAACAAAATACATTATACAGATTATAGTAGAGTTGATTATACCGACCTTTTAAAAGAGAACAAGAAGAAAAGAAAATTCCATTAGATGAAGATGATTTAAGTTATTTGTATAAGTATAGAGACGAATTAGAAGATTGTATAAAGCGTATAACTGAACTAACATTATCTCAATAATATTAGGAATAATGTTTAGAAATAAAGACAAGCAAAACAAAATTCCATTAGAGAAGAAACTGACAAAAGAACCTACAAAATACGATAAACAGTATAAAAATTAGATTATGATACTTTAAAAGATATAGTTGATACAAAAAGTAATTATCTAATAAATACTATAAAAAATACAACTTCAATTAATTCTACTACAATGCTTCCACATAAGAAAAATATAAAAAATAAAAAAATAAAATCTAAGTTTATCATATATAAGTAATGGATAATATAATTGCAGAAAGTGAAACTACAATGATTAACTCGTTAAATTTTGGACTTCCAGAAACAGCACAATACATCACAGACAGAAGACACGTTAATTATTTTCCATCAGGTAGCAATGTCTATAATCCAAATGCAGGAAACAAAAACATTAGATTTCATATATCAGGAGAAGACAACACATATATTGATTTATCTTCTATTCGTTTATTTGCTAATCTTCAAAACACCGACGGAACACGAAGTCATTTTTTACGACCGTTAGGTAATTTATCATCCTTCTTCAGTCGGTATAGATGCACAGTAGGCGGACAACAGGTTCAGGATATTATTGAATACAATAGGCACTGTGAATTGTATAATTCCTTCAAAAGTCAAGATGCTAGAGATATGGACGATTTAGAAGGCAGTGCTAATCCTCGCTGGGATGATGACTGGCGACATACTTATGCTACTGGACTGGCAGAAATGTTAGATGTTAATACACGAACCAATCCCGCTGCCGACCCTGTGGCAACAACATATCCAACTACACGAGACCACAACAACTGGGGAGATTTAACAGCACGATATACTCGCCATTCAGTAGCAGGAATTCCCGGCGCTAATGGTTATATGAGATTAGGACATAAACCAGTATGCGGATTATTAGAAAGCAATTATTATTTACCTCTTCGTTATGCACCACTTGAACTGGAATTTACACTCGTATCAGATGAACATATACCAGTCATTACACCTTTTACCGTGACTGATGCCAACACTCAAAATGATGCCAAAGGATATTATTTCACAACTGGAGACACCAGCACCTCGTTCGAATTGAATAACGTAATCATTAGAGCTGAGGTAATACAATTGGACAACACGGTCAATAATAATATAGTGAATCATTTGTTAGAGGGTCAAAGTTTGAAATTAGTATTTCCAATGTATCACACTATGACGCAATCATTCAACGCGGCAGGAACTGAAATTAATATGAATATTGTTAAATCCGCTTCTAAATTAAATGGTTGCTTCATTACATTGTATCGTGCGCCAAGAGCAGGTGTAGATGCGGATAATGATAATTACTACAGACACGATAATTATATTTATAAGAGATGGAACTATTTTTACAATCCTATGATTAATTCTCGTATTTTTGATGGTGCTGACCCTGATGGTGCTGGGCGCGAGCGTTTCCGCGGTAAAGGCTTTCAAAATCCTGAATTAGATTTGACTTGGCAATTACAAATTAATAATAAGAAATATCCAGAATTTGAATGTCAATCAATGGCAGAAACCGCATATTATTTAAAACGAGCATTACACTATTTGAACCCTGACCAAGATGCCTTTAGTATTTCCTACAAGCGATTTAGAGAAGATAAATTTGTAATTGGTATATCATTTGAGAAAATGCAAGACACCAATTTCACTGGCCAGAATACGAAACAAGGAGGCTTACTCGTTTTTAAATTGAAAGGGTCAAACAAGTCATTTACAACCGATGAAGATGTGCGAGAATTATTTGTGCATATGATTTCGGAGTCTGTTCTGGAATTACGCGAATCCGGAAGTCTGCTCTATGATTAAAATTAAAATCTATGATAAATATATAATGTATAAATTCCACAAAAGAAATAATAAGACAAATAAAGGTAAGATATTCTTACAATCCTCCCAAATTAAATATAGTCCATTTGATATGAAAGATAATGAGTATCTAAAACACTTACACGAACAAATGAAGTTAAGAAACTCACAAGAAGCATCAGTAGCATTAAGGAAAAAGATTGACGAAGGAAATAAGAGAGCAAACTATGTAAATGAGCTGGATAGGATGATGGGTGAATTATATCGTCCTAACTTGCCACATGCAACAAAAGAACATTTAAATAAATGGTATGAAGATACAAAAAAGTTAATATTTACTTAAGATTTATTATAATAATATTAATAATCTAACTATTATTATAATAAATATGGCAACTACAGCAAGTTTAGAATTAATAAACCCATATGCAAAATTTGGATTGAAACGACGACCTACTTATGAAGAAATTGTAGGTCTAATTGGCGAAAATGATTTAATAACGGGAAAACTACCTAACAGAGATGCTACATTCTTCAAAGCAAGTCCTCAGGGTAGTTTTTTTGATGGAAGCGACCATTTAGAATTATTGAAAGACCAAGAGATGAGAATATTAGACAGACAAATGAGAGAGGCAATGATGAAACAAGAAGCACGCAGAAACGGGCATACTTATGCAGTTCACAAAATGAATGCAGAAACACCTGTCCAAGCAAACGCTGATGCGATAAATGATGAATATGATTTTTCCACACCACAACAAACGGCAAGACAACACGAGGCAATGGTAGATACACAATTACAAGATATAGCAACTGCAACAAAGCGGAAAGCGGAAGAAGTAGGCAGAGCGATGGCATCAAATTTAAGAGAGATGGGCGGAACATTATTTCATAAAATGGTGGCAAACAGACAATCAGCACCAACAGAACCACGACAAGCGCCAGCAGGTAGAGCAGTAGCAGACGACCAGCAAACAATGCGCGTAGAAGATGTTGAACAATCATCTCAAGCAGTAGATGACAATTTTGACGCGACACCAGTTCAACAAGCAACAGGAGCATCAAGTTCAACAGCCCAACAACCACCACCATTGCCAATGACGCCATTATTTAAAACAACAATAGATAATAATATTAGTCCTGTTTACTGGAAAGAAAACCCTAATTTAACAGTAAATGATATTAAATTTCAATTTTATTTAAGAGGAATTCAAGTGCCAAAAGAAAGCGAAATACAAGAAGAATTGAAACACAAAGGCAGAGGCAAGGCGAGAACATACAAAGAATATTTAACAGATATGATTTTAGACACTATTGATAATGGCGGGTGGATAGTAAATTTAGGCAAAGGTAGAATAGAAGAACTCAAGGCAAGTTTTAAGGGCAAAGGTACGAAATAAAAATATAAATAATAATAATGATAATATTAACAAAAAACATACTGAAAAGAAAGAAGCAGAAATTCAATGATAAATATGATGACGACAGTTTTACAATACATAACCGAATGAAACCAAACACACCAACAACAATACAACCACCGAAATGTATGAAAAAGGGCACGCCGAGAGAATTTATTGACATTGCAACCAACACAGATACAATCGCCACAGAAACCAGAGAGACTCAAGAAAAGTTTTACAATGATGCAAACCAACCGTTAAATATGACACTTGAAGCATTTAAGGTAAAGGAAAACCAAGACAATATGTTTAAAATAATGCTTAAAAACTTTTGGCACAACACACACAAGAGAAATGAACCAACAAGAACACACGCAACACAAACACTGAAAAACCAACGCGACGCGATGGTGTCAGCCTTTACTAAAATGCTCGACAACAACAAACCGCCAGAACCACCACCAAAGAAACCACCAGATGAGGATGACAGCGATGAAGAAGAAAAGAAGTTCAAACTGACAAAAATGATAGAAATAATGCTACACAACGGCGCTACAGTAGCAGATATCATATTAAACTTATCGCACAGCGCAATTGCAACAACTATAAATATCGCAGATTTAGTCAATCAGATAACGGCAGGACATGCACAAAGTAGCAGTAGTTCTTCTAGTGAAATTATTAGTGTTCATAGTTCTCCACCTATTACTGTCCATAGTTCTTCATCTGAAAGTCCAACAGAAATACCAGCACCAACTGAAGACGAAGAAGAAGAAGAAAACCAACATTTCAATTTTGAAAAATTAAAATCTAAATAATATTATATATAATGGGTTCAAGTAAATCAAAACCAGTAGAAATTGATGACGAAGAGGCTATTAAAGTAATAAAAGATATAGATGTAAATACGATAAGTGAAATGTCAAGAATTGATATTCTACAAATAAATTCATTGAAAGCAATAATCAATAAATTAGAAAAAGTTAATGAATGTAAAAAAGATAAAATATATTATAAATTACCTGCTTTGAATCTATGTAGTTATTCTTTATTTTAAATTAATAATATTAAAACAAATTAATATTATTAATTGCTTATACAACTTCTTTCACTTTTTGGCGTTGATGTTGAAACAGTGCTATTTGTTTCATCTATTAAATCTTCTTCATCAACAAAATTATGTTGAAATCTTAATAATTCCTCGTCCGTTGCCCTCCTCTTCAATGCCTTATAAAGTTTATGTATCCAAGAATTAGTATGAAAATTATAATTACCTCTACGATACAATCCACCACATCTACATAGTTTCATTGACATAATTTTATATTATATTAAATTAGAATATCTTTATTCATCATTCGTAATTTGAAACGCCTGTTCAAATCTGATATGAAACATTTTGTTAATGTCTTTAGCATTCATATTCACGTAGAAGAAACTATAAGGTGCGTCATTAACGGCTTGATGATACATATCTAATAATTGCTGTTTGTCAACAGTGGCGCTATTTTCTTCAATAAAACTCATTAATTCACTGGCATTTTTCAACCTAAAAATATATAATGAACTGGCATTTAAACGAATGGTAGGCGCCAAAACAGTGTATTTTTGTGTTGAACAAATCACACTTACTGCATCGTGCCTGCCTCTTGTAAATAATCCATGTAATAATTTACTATATCTAACAAATTTAGGGTCGTCTGCGTGGTCATCTATCACGATTAATAGTGAATGCAGTTTCTTTATCTTTTTAGATTTCATATAATTAATTATTTTCTTCTGTCTTTCAATTACATTTTCTAAATCACTTGGATTATAATTATCAAAATAAATTTGTTCTTTTTCATCATCTACGTGCAATTCGTCCCTGATATATTTTTTAACTTCTGTAAATGTAGGGTCGTTATGGACGCTGGGTGAAAATATGAATATTCTTGCGAATGAATTTCTATAAACATTCAATATTAAATTTTGAATAAGGACAGTCTTCCCGCCCGTTGAACTCGCGACTATAATACTTCTAAATGGTAGTTTTGGCACGTGCTCATATTTGGATTGTTTGAATTCATATTCAGTTATGTTTATTGGTTTTATTATTGGAACATCTGACATAGTTGATATTAAAGAAATATAGAAAATTATATTTAAAAATTAACTTGTAATTACTATTAAATGGAACATCGTTTTTATGATATGCTGGTGGCGAATATCATAAAAATGGAACAGGCTTTTCCATTGCTTCAATCAATAAGCATTGAAGCTAATTAGTTTGTATCTCGCCCGCGTGTGCAATGAAAACCCCAAGTGCTGTGCCCCACCAATATTCTATTATGCATGAAAATAATAAGATTAAATAACTATTTTATCTTACTATTTATATGAATAGGAGTTATTCAGATTATATTAATATAATAGATGAAGTAGAGAATATAGAACAAGTAATAATAACTGATAATAAAATTAAGAAATGTTGTTATTATTCATTAGAAATACTTAAGCTAGGAATACAATATATCAAAAATAAAAATGTAAATGTTAATATAAATGGTGAAAAAGAAAAAGAAAAACAAAAATAAGACAGGTTTAAGTGTTTCTTCAACAGATGAAGATAGCGGAGAAATTGTTAAAGAAACAGCAGTAATTGAGGTTGCTTGTCCTATGTGCAAAAAGATGTTAGAACTTAAAAATGAGTTAGAAATACAAAGGACGGGAAATTGTAAATGTAGTTGTGTGCCAGTTGGTTTTAAAGTAAGTAAAAATGATAAGAAAATGAATATTGATAAAACTAAAGACAGTATCAACTTAGAAACTGATGTTCATAATATAACTTTTAAATTTGGTAGGCAAGCAACACCATCCGATAATAATGAAAACGAAACACAGGAAACTGTTAAACAAATGATGAAAAATTAGTATTTAAAGAGTAGATTTAACATAATTGCACTTTATAAATATATAATTAAATAAATAATTATCTAAATAAATATATAGTAATGTCTGAAAATGAGAATTATACTATTAATGATTTAATGAAGAAGATAACATTAATTGGTAAAAATATCAAAACCTTAAATGATATGATTAAATCCATTGATGACAAAATGAAACCAGTTGAACGCGAACAACAAAGCAACGAAGAGAAGGAGAAAATCGAAAAGATATTTCAAGCAAAATCTATAGGAAGACCATCGGGCGACTACCCTACAAAGCAAAAGAAATACTGTGATATGTTGAATACAGGAAAAATCAAACAACCAAAGCAACAAACATTAGAGTTTTATAAAATTACAAAACATGATGATGGAGTATATGTATTATTTGAATAATTAATATCTAAATAATTCTAATAAATGAATTTATTAGAATTATTTAGCGGAACAAAAAGCGTCGGAACCATAGCAAAGTCGCTTGGATTTAATGTGATATCATTAGACTTGAAAAATGCTGATATCAACACTGATATTTTGGAGTGGGATTACAAACAGTTTGACAGAAACCATTTTGACTTTATTTGGAGTAGTCCCCCATGCACCGAATACAGCAAAGCAAAAACGACAGGAATTAGGAATATCGAATATGGTAATAGTATTGTCTTAAAAACTATTGAGATTATCAAATATTTCAATCCTAAATATTTTGTAATCGAAAATCCACAAACTGGATTATTAAAACATCAGGAGTTTATGGATGAGTTTGATTTTAAAGATGTTGATTATTGTAAATATGGAATGCCTTACAGAAAACGCACTAGGCCCTGGAATAACATTACAACTTGGAAACCTAGAGATTTATGTAAAAAGGATTGTGGCAACATCAGGAATAATAAACATATTGAAACAGCACAACGGCTACCATCAGGCACTAAGGAAAAATGGGGTGACAATCCAATAATACATAAACAGGACGACCTATATATACCTAGCGAATTAATTTGTGAAATCTTAGTGAGTTTGACGGATTAAAGAAACAAGACACCAGAGGGGGTTCGAGTCCCAATTTTCGCGGACTCCAGCCCCAAATGCGTGGGACTCTGACCCAAAATGCGTGGGACTCTGACCCAAAATGCGTGGGATTCGGGGACTCCAGTCCCAAATGCGTGGGATTCGGGGACTCCAGTCCCAATTTTCGGGGACTCCAGTCCCAATTTTCGGGGACTCCAGTCCCAATTTCAATTATCTTGAACTTAAATTATAATCATACTATAATAATAACATTTATACCCTTATATGTTATAATTATAATGTAAGTATAGCGTTTTATATATTGAAGATAAAATCCTACAAGGTGGGCCATGCGCAACCCCGGAATATCAAAATGTTGAAAAATGATTAATTATTAAGTCTTCTCATTGAATTATTGAAAATGTTGTTTCTTATTGAATAATTCTTCTTAAAATGATATATATATATATATTTATCTCTTTTGAAAAAAATATATTTTCTAAAATATTTTGGAAAATGTGTGTTTTTGAAAATGACAATGTTTAGGTGTATTGAGTTTTTCAAAAAATAATTTATTTTTCGTTTTGGTATGCTGTACTAAAAAAATATTTATCAAAATGTGTTTAGACTGTTTCAAACAATGTTTTAAAATGGCTGTTTTGGTGCGCTTATTCAAAAAATGCAAAAAATCCTAGGGTAGACCCTAGACTTTTGAGTCCGAAAAAAGTTGCGCATGGCCCTACCTAACTATCAACCCCTAGAAGGATGGCCTGGTTAGTATCTGTGCGTTGTCCTGGAAGGGGTCTCCTGGACTCCCTGACGCAGATGGTGCAATGTGAAAGGATCATGAAACCCTGGCCTTTGAGAAGCCCGTTCCTTTTTGTGCGCCCTTTGATGCGCACCGGTTTGCGACGGCCTGAAATGGGTTCAAAGGCATCCCACCTCTGGTGGACGGCTTACGGATGCGGCAGAGAGAGAGAACTACTTCCCCCTAATGAAAATCCCCTAATAATTCATATTCCACATCCAAAATGGCTAAAGTAAGGGTAGGCCAGTTCTAAAACAACACTACATGAGTGATTTCTCCTGCTGACTCCAAGTAGTGGCTTATAATTGGGAATCCCCCAGAATTAGGGAGCCCAGTTGCGGACAGAAGAGGAAGGAACTGGGCACCCCTAGGAATTTGGCGACTTTGGGAAACCGCAACCCAGTTCTGCCGAAAGGAAGGTGCATGGGAAACCCGCCACTGATACATTTCGCCCAGCCTAGGTGCTCAGCTGTCCCCCTTGGAGGACGCTCCCAACTTTCTGCAGCCGGATGACCAGGACCGGGCACGCTTTGGGGGTTCCATGTTTGGAACTCATGAGAGAAGGAACCCCGTTACAAAGGTATATGATTTGAACTATTGAGTCCTTGTGTTATCCTTTTCGGGCCCAGCTAGTTTGCTTTGCCTGTGACGGTTTGCTGACACCCATCCTGATGTTCATTGGGGAAGTTGCAGAGGCCTGTCGATATGTTTTGTCAGTGGGGTTCGCCCTAGGCAGTGCAGGGACCCGAATTGCGTGCATGGCAGGTTGTTTGCATGGCCATGCTTGGTGTATGGAATCATCACTCGTGTCCTGCAAACGTGCATTACAACCTACGTAGTTTGAGCTTCCACCTGCAAAGTTCTTTACAGGTTGTCCCTTGGATCAGTAAACGCCTCAGTCCGCGATTGCTTGTGAGCTCCTCAGATGTGCCGGTGCCGAATCCCGCTTAACTCATGGGGATTTCTTTTGACCCATGTGAAGTGATTTCGTGAACCTTGAGGGTCCAAGTACCTTGACGATGTAGCCCTTGTCGAGCCTGGCACTTCGCGCCTTGTGCACTTCCTGCGATCTGCGAGGTAACGGTGGAGACATCGCAAGGGCGGCGATCACCTCAGTCTTGTGGCAGGGGAAGCATCCCATGCCTTGAATTTAAGAAGCCTCAACCCCCTCCCCTCTTTACCCACCCCCCCCTTTGGGCCAAGTAGGTGGGAAGCTTCCGGAAGCCTTGGGGAAGCTTCCGGAAGCCTTGCGGAAGCTTCCAGAAGCCTTGGGGAAGCTTCGGGTAAAGGGGGGGAGATTGGGGATGAAACAAGGGTGTTCCCCCCTTCCGCCCCCCTCTTTTTCCCGAAGCTTCCCCTAAGGCTTCCGGAAGCTTCCGCAAGGCTTCCGGAAGTTCCGGAAGCTTCCGGAAGCCTTGCGGAAGACTTGCGCACTTCTGAAGCTTATGGGGAGCGGACGGGAAGAGCAGGGGGACGGGGAAGGAAGGGGTGCGAGGGGGACGAGCATGAGCGTAGTGGTGGGTGCCATTTTCCAGCGCTTGTCGCGCCGCCAGTCAGCGGGGAACCCTTTGGGAGCCAAATACTTTAACAGTGCTATGACACTCCAATAGCAGTGCTATAGCATGTCTCAGGGGGGGGTAAGGGGGGGGGGTTATGCTTTCTTATAATTAATCAAGTCTGATTCTTGGAGTGAAGTGATGTGAAGTGCGCAAAAGAAGCTTAGCCATTTCCCATTTGCACTGCAGGCGTGGCTGCTGATGGAGAGTTGTCACTTCCGTTACTTTCAGATGCGCACGGAAGGTTATCAGCTTCAAATAGCTGGCCTTTTAGCAGAAGTGGAATCCTATCGGTGTAGCAGTTGGGGGCTGTGAATTAGCTCCACTGGTTACTCCTGGCATTTTCCCAAAAGCCTGTACGCTTCCAGCAAATAGTCATGGGGAAGGCACTGCGGTTTCGTCCCAGTGCTGCCAGGTAGAAATGCACATCCCATTTGCCTCGGTGTTTCTCGATTTGCCGAGGTGTTTCCCATTTCTTTGGAGGCTCGGCCCTGTGCGACTGCGTGATGTGCACAGCCACACGGGATCGCTTGCTGCAACTTTTGGAGTTGCTCGGTAACTGGTCAGTCGATTGAGACCCTTTCTGGAGGCTGTGCCATAGATCTGAGGGTAGCTTGTGCCAGTCTGTTTTGCGGTGAATGCCGGTATGCAGCTCACGGAAAGTGGCGGAAGTAACAGTAACACCTTAGTGATATTGAGCACTGACATGTTGATGAAGCTTGCAGTTGTTTCTGGTAACCATTCTTCAGGTTCACCAATGGCATGATGGGGGCTTACTTTCAACACCAAAACATGCGATCCTGAATCTAAGATGGCCAAAGAACAGCGCTATCTTAATGCGCATCCCAGCCATGAAAAACATGGAAGTGGGGAGGGGTGTGACCCCTTGCATTCCATTTCCCCCCTCCTCTTTCGCTCAGGGAATCAATGCGCCATGTTCAGTTGGCCTTTGTTGTCGACCGCGCCAGGCAGAAGACTGAAGAGGAGGTGCGCGCTGCTCCTCTCAAGGACAGCTTGGCACTGAGAGGTTGGTTTGTCATGGCCTGCCGGGCACTGGGCATGCTTGGTTTGTGTGGTGTGTGTGTGTGTAAGTGTCTCGCCTTCTCCCACTTGCTGTGTGGCATCTTGCAGTTGTCCGCATGTTGGAGCAGGCATCCTCTCACACCCAACCACCAATTAGCAACGTGCATTTCTGGATAAAGCTGCTGAGCTGTAGCACGAAACATGTGCTGGGCTTTGCACATCCGACAACTATGTTGGCTAAGCAAGGTGTTGACATAGCATGCTTCCTCGAGATTGCTGGCTATCAATCAACACACACATGTATATATATATATATATATATAAGGCTTTGGTGCTTCTTAGATCATGCCCTTCAGCAGCCAAATATGCCGTACTGTCGCTACTGGGTCAGGCGACCGCGCCCATGAAACGCATCCCCCA